>JAVHLU010001923.1:0-23480 GCA_036785755.1 Colletotrichum ledebouriae
TATCTATTAGTAGTTATAGTAGGGTAATTAAGCCTAGGAAAGTATAAGATCCTTAACTTCTTAGTAATAATACTAAAGCTACCCTTCCTTACTAAATAAATATAAAATTAATAACCTAAAGATAAGAGAGAAAAAGAGAAAGGGAGAGAGGGTATTAAAATTATAGTTACTAGCCCCTAATAAAGATATTAGTAGACTTTTCTTACTCCCCCCTTTTTTCCTAGAAAAGATTATTACTAATATTAGATTAATTTCTACTAAAGAGAAAAGAGAAAGATACTTATAAAAAGGATTATTTTAATTTTTATACCTAGATATACTTTAACCTTAGCTTTATAGACTTATTTATATAATATTTACCTTAATTTCTAATTAAAACCTAACTAGCTTCTTATTCTCTTTTCCTTTTTACCCCCCCCCCCCCTTATATATTATATAAATATATCTAGAAACCCTATTTCCTTACCCTAATTTATAATATAAAGCCCTAAGTAGTTTATAATTTCTATAAGATTAAACTCTAGAGGTAGCTCTATTATAAAAGGGTAATAAGAGTATATAAACCTAGCTTTAGGATAATATTCCTAGGCCTATTAATAATATTTATTATAAAGGAGTAAGAAGTTAAACTTAGCTATAGCTATAACTATAATATCTATTAGAATTTAGAACTATAAGATCTCCTTAATACTATTAAATTCTCTACTCCTCCTTATCTTATTATTATACTTAATTTTATACTTATAGCGCTTATAAATACTTAGATTATTATATAAGTAACTCTCTTAAGTTTTATAGAAAAAGTAGTTAATATAAGGAGTACCTAGTATAAAGATATACTTAAAGTATAGTTCGTAGATATAAATACTTAATATAAGGTTCTTAGTAATATAAGCCCGCTCTTTATAATAGATATAGGGTACTACGTTATAACTACCTTAGGATTAAATAAATAAGCTATATATAGCTACTACGTACTAAAAGACCTTTCTCTCTTACGAGCTAGTAAGAAGAGTAGTAGAGGTATAAATAAAGACTTAATAGTAGAATTCTCTAAACCCCTTAGTTACCCTAAATATTTATTTAAAGTCCTATTTACTAAGATAAGCCTTCTAGAAAGCTAGTTTTATTACTTTAGTAATCTTATTAGAGAATATCTATAATATAAAGGCTACCTCTAAGTATTTATTACTAGGGATATTAAGTTAAAGCTAAATAAGGCTTATAGCTACCTAAGAATTATAACTATTAGCTAGAGGGTATAGGGATATTAAAAAGAAGGGAAGGGATACCTAAAGTTAGTTATTAGAGTACTAGATAAAAAGAGGTATATTATTTTTCTTTATTTTAGGTATAGGGATATTAGGACTAAGGACCTAAAGGGTTATTATAAATAGGAGACAAATAAGGTCGAGGTTAATTAGTATTTTTAATACCTAAGATAAGGAAGTTATAATTAGCTATAATAAGAAGGTATAATTTATAAATATAATAGAGAAAGTATAAAGGGGTTAAATAAAGATTAAAGTATATAGATCTTGGAGTTAAGATCCTTAAACCTTCCTATTCTTTAAATTAGACTTTTAATAAAGCTTATACCTAATAAACTAAGTAAAAGTAGGTTTTAAGTATAGGGATAAAATAATAGAGATATCCTAGGCTTTAGACCTCTTAATAAGCTTAATTACTAGCTTTAGCTAATTAAATATAATACGTACCCTCTGCTTAGGATAAATAATATCCCTAGTTAGATAGACCCTTTTAACGTAGTATTAAAATATATCCTTATTAAATATTAGAATAAGACCTTAGAAGTAGTAGAGGAGATAATTCGCCCCTTATACTTATAATAAGTTATAACTAGTATATTTAATACTATTAGTATACTTCAAATAGTAACCCTAATATATACTAAGGATATCTTAGTAGTTACTCGCTATATTATAAGGCTTACTAAGCCTAGCTAACTACTCTACTATAAGATAGTTAGAGGTATAGAAGACGATTTTAAAGATAGAGATATAAGGGATATTATAATTACCTAAATTAAAGCTAAGTCCCTTAATATACTCTTTATCTATTTATAAGTACCTAAGTCTACTAAGGTAGTTATTATAAGTCTACTAATTAACTTATAAAATAGGAGAAACTAGTTTTATAATAATTAGTAGTTAAGGAGAGGAGCTAAAGGATAACTATAAACTCTAATATTTATTACTAAGAGCTTTCTATTAAGACTTAAAGCTAAGGAAGTTTTAATAAGATAACTATACCTAGTAGAACTTTAATATATAAACCGTCTACTATAGGCCTCTAGTCTCTATTTTATTAATTAATATAGGTCCTTTATATAGATCGGGAGCCTAATACCTCTAAAGTAGCCTATTAAGATAAGGTATTAAGCTTAGATTAATTATTTATTAAAGGCTTTTACTAATGGAATACCTCCTAAAGGATACTAAACCTAACTAAGAGTAAATAGAATTCTATATAATTAATACTTTATATTAAGAGATAAAGATATTAAGAAAAGGATAGCTTAAGAAGATATTAAATATTAGATAGCTAAGTATACCTCTTAATTTATAAACCTAGAGGTTTTCTCTCTAGATAGGATAGATATTAACCTACTAGTATTTATAGATATTAATTTATAAGCTAGTCTAATAGTTCTTACTAATCTAGAAGAGATAAATAGAGAGGAAGGATTATTAAAAGAACTAAATATCTAGAACGTATAAAGAAGGAATAACTATAAGAAGTAGAAAAGGGATTATAACCTATAGCGACCTACTAACTTTATAAAATATCTTAACTACCTTAGGTCTATAAAACTATTTATATTACCCTACTTAGCCCCTACTACCCTAAGAGTTATTATATTTAGCTCTATTAATACCTTAGTAGGATTTAATACTATAAGACCTAAAGAGAACCCTATACTAAATAAAGACGAGGCTATACTAGTAGTCTTATAGTATATATAATAGAACTAAGAATCTATAAATTACTTAATAACCTAGTATAGAAGAGGGTTATTTATTATAACTTTAGCCTAGGTAGAATATTTATTAGATCTTTATAATATATAAGGGAAGCTAATAAGATAAGAGGAGTTAGATAATTTAGAGGTTATAGCCCTTTTTATATTTATAATTAAGGGCTACCCTTATAGTATCTATACCCTAATTTATAAGCTAGCCTAGTAACTTAGAAAAGAAATTAATAAGGCTTCTATAGAGCTTAAAAGAGTAGAGGTAAAGAATCTCTAAGATATTACTAGGGCCTTCTTTCTATTAAACTATAGTAATTATTACTAAGCTGCGATTTTTATAAACTAGTTAACTAGCTACTATTTCTATTATAACTCTATATAGGACTAGAATAGTAATTAGCGCTTTATTAAGGCTATATAGGACCTTAATACGTAGTATTATAAGATAGGAGCCCCTCTATA
The DNA here is from genome assembly GCA_036785755.1 of Colletotrichum ledebouriae. Classification (NCBI taxonomy): domain Eukaryota; kingdom Fungi; phylum Ascomycota; class Sordariomycetes; order Glomerellales; family Glomerellaceae; genus Colletotrichum; species Colletotrichum ledebouriae. The sequence continues at coordinate 3,458 of JAVHLU010001923.1, forward strand.
ACTCTAAAAGCTCCTATTAATTAATACCTATATAAATAATTTAGTTTAGTAGAGGGATAGATTTATATATAGTCTCTAATATATTAAATAGGCTAGAGCTCTAATTTAAGAAGGATTACTATCTTTATGTTTTAGTAGTATAACCTTAAGTAATAGCGTATTATTCTCTAACTCTAAAATCCCCTTAGTTACTTAATATATATCTATAATTATTATAGAGTTCCTTAACTTAACTATTAATAGTAATATAGCTCTATAAGATACCCTATTAAGCTAAGAAGACTTTAAGAAAGTACCTTTCTTCCCTTTATACCCTCTTACTCTTTTACTTATAAATAATAATATAATAGACTTTAGAAATAATAATAATATTACTCTATTTCCTATAGCGGATATTCCTTAATATATTTATAAATTATTAGTATTATCTAGGTCTACTTTATTTAAAATTCTAAATAATAAGCTTAAATACCTTAGATATTAGCTTTAGTTATAGGTCTTATAGACGCTAAGTTATAATATAATTATTAAGTAACGCCTAAGAACTATACTTATAGATATATTATTATATCCTAAGAGGCCTAGTCCTTTAAATAAGTATAACTATAGCTATATAGACTATATCTAGTAGAGAGTTAACTAATAGGATTAGATCGAGCGGAATATACCTAAGGGAGCGTATTATTATAACTTCTTATACCTAGTATAATAAGGTAAGTAGTTTTAGCTATACTAAGGATTAGAGTAAGATAAGGAGTATAATAAAGAAGAAGAGGTAGTAAAGCTATTATTAAGATATAACTTATAATAGAAGATAGTTAAACCTAAGGGGCCTTCTTAATAATAAGATTACTTATTAAGAAGATATTTTTAATAAATTAGATCTATAAATAGAGTTTATTTATTATTTCTATAAAGTAGTTTTATTTATTTTTTAGGACTCTCCTTTATAATATTATAAAGAGTCTTAAGGGGATAATTAGAATAGGATAAGATAGATTTAGCTATATAACTTTTAGAAAACTCCCTTAATATATAGACTTATTATAAGAAGATTATAGAGTAGAGTATAGAAGAAAGGAGTATAGTAAATAAAAAGATAGAGGAGATATTATTACTATTAGTACCTTAATAACCCTATACCTCGTTTTTTAGTATTTTCTTAGCGAATCCGCGCTTAATTTAGATAATCTCTTTTAATTAGATCTATGAATTATTCTATATATCTTTCAAGCCTACTCTTAATATTCTTACCTATTTATAAGTAGAGCTATATTGTTTATTATCTTTGTAGTTCCCTTCGGGTCTAGCCCTTTCTAGTATATATAGCTTAAAGTAGCGCGGTTAAAGGGAGGCGGGCGTAGGTAGTTAAGGCCTAGGTAGCTAAAGGCAAGTAGTAAGAAGGGAGGTAGCTTAGCTAGTAAGGGTAGTAGCATAGTAAAAGGTATATAGGTATAGTAATAGGGACTTCTTAGTTACTTTAGCGTTAATATAAGGGGATTGAGAACCTTTTAAAAGGGTACTAGAGCTATCTATAGGGGTACTAACTCGCGTAGGTATAGGGCAGGGTTAAGAGCCCTCTTATATATATAGCGTAGGTTAATAAATATACTAAAATAGAGCGTTATATAAGGGGAAGTTAGTATAGTAGAGTCTATAGTAGTAGCGTTATTAACTATAGTTATTTATAAATATATAGTAATATAACGTATTCTTACTACGAAAGTTAGTAGCGCGATATTTGTAGTAGGGCGAAGGTATAGGATAAGACTAGCCTAGCGAAAGGGTCTTAATTAATAGCTATTATAAAGGGTCCAAAGGTATATATAGCGTATAGAGGCGCTAGGAGCATTAGTATTAGTATTAGTAGTATTAGTAGTCCCTCGCGGGATCTCTCGAAGTTATAAAAAACTCTGCTAGTGTGCGTATATTAGTAGCGGTATAGTTAAGTGCTAGCGATAGCGTATTAGTATTAATTAGTTTCTAAAAAAGAAGTAGCTTATATACCTGTCGTAATTATTCGCTATTATAGGGTAATTAACTATATTAGTCGCGTAGATCGAAGTAACTTATAGTTATACTACTAGATATTATAGGAATAAGAGGTGATATGATGTATTAATGCTATCTAGGAGGCTCCGCGCGTGGGCGCGCGGGAGCGGTCTATATATATAGCTAGGTAGTAACTAATAGCAGTATATAGGATATAACTTAGAGAATAGTAATAAATTATCCCCGCTATATATCCTAATAAGAAGGTCTATTTCTTTAAGTAAATAATAGATACTTATTAGTATATTTACGTCCTTATTACTATTAAATAGAGATAGCTCTAACTAGACTTAGGAGATAGAACCTTAGAATATAGCGCGAGGCCTTTATTATTAAAAACCACTTTTAAGCTTTCTAGGACTTACTTACTAATCTTTCTTATAAGATATTGATAAAGTTAAATAATATATAAGCTAGCCTATATTATTAATATAGAGCTTAAGGTTATTACTAGAGATATATAGCTTAAGTAGATTTAGCTTATTAATACTATTTCTTTATAAGAAGGCTATAGATTCTAAGTAGTACATAAGCTATAAAAATAAAAAGCTCCTTATTAATATAGCTTATAATATACTTACCTTTTATCTCTCTTTATCTCTCTTAGTATATATAGCTCTAATAAGAGAAAGAGGTATATAAAAAACTATATTTTAAAACGAGAGTACTAGATAAAAAGATTACTATACTATATGCTTATTTCGTAATTATCCCTATTATATATCTTAATAAGAAAGCTAATTTCTTTAAATAGATAATAGATACTTATTAGTATATTTATACTCTTATTACTATTAAATAGAGATAGTTATAACTAAACTTAGGAGATAAACCCTTAAAATATAGCATAAAGCTTTTATTATTAAGGACTACTTTTAAGCTTCCTAGGACCTACTAATTTATTTTCTTTATAAAATACCTATAGATTTTAAGTAGTATATTAACTAGCCCTTATTATTAAATCAAACCTTAAGGTTATCCCTAGAGATATATAGCTTAAGTACATATAGCTTATTAATACTACTTCTTTATAAAATACTTATAGATTCTAAGTAATATATAAGCTATAAAAAGTAAAAAGCTATTAATTAGTATAGCTTATAATATCCTTATTCACTATCCCTCTTTATTTACCTTAATATATATAGCTCTAATAACAGTAAGAGGTATATAAAAAGCTATATATTAAGAAAAGAGTACTATATAAAGAGATTACTAAACTATTTACTAATCTAGTAATTATCCTCGCTATACATCCTAATAAGAAAATCTATTTCTTTAAATATAGCTTACTAATACTAATTAGGTATCTTTAGATTCTAAGTAGTATATAAGCTATAAAAATAAAAAGCTACTTATTAGTATAGCTTATAATATACTTACTTCCTATCCCTTATTATCTCTATTAATATATATACTTTTAATAAGTATAGGAGCTAGTAGCTAGTGGGAATAGGTACTTATTAGTATATTTATACCCTCATTAAATTTAAATAGAGTTAGCTATAACTAGACTTAGTAGATAAAGCTTTGAAATATAATATAAAGTAGTTATTAAGGATTACTTTTAGCAAGGTGGTTATTAAGAATTACTTTTAATTTTTAAAAGATCTCCTTACTAATCTTCTTTATAAGATACTTGTAGATTTTAAGTGGTATATAAGCTATAAGAATAAATAGCTACTCCTTAATATAACTCATAATATAGGTATCTCCTATCCCCTATTATCTCTATAAGTATATATACCTCTAATAAGACCGGGAGGTATATAAAAGATAGTATATCAAGAGGAGACTATTATATAAGGAGATTACCATACTATTTACTTATATTAAATACTAGATATTATAGTTAATATCCTATTAAAAGAGCTAATAGCAAGCGCTCCCTAGCACAGAAAGTAGAATATATTATATTACCAATTAGATCTATTCTACGTATAGCGTAACCTTACTAATAGAAGTGTTCTCCTTAGGGCTAGCTATGGCTAGCGCTCCCTAGTTCTTTAAATACTTTAATAATTACTATAAGTTCCTCATTATAGATTTAGTAGTTATGTTCTAGTTTATTAAACCTTTTTAATATAAAAGCTATTAGTCTTAATTAGTTTTCTTTATTATATTATCCGAGTTATATACCTATAGCGAAGTTTAAGGCGTTCGTCTTAAGTTTAAATAGTTTATTAAAGTCTAGGATTAATAAAATAATATCTTCTTCTATATATTATTTAATTCTTTTAAAGCCTTTCTAGTACTTATCTATCTATTAGAATCTTATATCCTTCCTAGTAAGATCTTAGAGGTATCTACTAGTTTCTATATAGTTCTAAATAAAGCGTTGATAAAAGTTAATAAGTCCGAGGAATAAATATATATCCTTAATATAGGTAAGTATAGGCTAATTATAAATTACCTTAATCTTATCCTTGGATATCTAAATAATTCCTAGTATAATAATTGAGTTCGGAATTACGCCGCAGCCCCTTCGCAAGAAGACTATAATAAATTCACCTAGTTCGCAGGTATAATTCGGGAAATACTATATAAGTATTTTAACTTATACCCTCTACTAGTTAAGGAAAATAATATAGGAACCCTATATATTCCTACTACTTATAAGTAAACCCTTATATAAAGTCGGACGCGCGCCGCACTAGGGCTAATTATATTAGAGCTAAACGGGCTATTAAGGCTCTCGTAATAACGCCCTCGCTAAACCTCCTAGTAAGGTGCTATAAAAGCTACTATATAAGATAACTTCTTAACCTAAAAGGTCGACCTTCTAGTAAGGTACTAAAGGTACTATAAATACTACTATATAAGAGGTAACTCCTTAACTAAAGAGGTCTTTCCTAAGAGGTTCTTATAGCTAGAAGTATAAGAAGCTCTGCTGCGAGTAGGGCCTTATACCTCTCCCTCTTCCTTATCTAACCTATAATAAATCCTTAACTATATTAGCACTAGACCTTATATATAAAAATGCTAAGCCTGCGCGAGGCACGCCCTTTAATTCTAATAATATATAAGAGCTTACTAGAGAGTTTAGTATTAATATAATTAATAAAACCCGCTCCTTTTTTAACTACTCTATTATATATAGAGAGTATATTATTAATATAGCCCTTAAGAGGGCTCTTATTAATACCCCTAGAGGGGATACTTATTATTATATTATAGCTTAGTAAGTAGATTTAGTAATAGAAGCTAGGTAGGTTATTATATACCCTATAGAGTAGCCCTTCTTTAAGCAGGTCCTCTATACTATTAAGGCAGAGGTAGCCTAGGCCTCTTAGGGCTTATTAGTAAGTATAGCTTGCGCTAACTGCTTTAATATAGAGAGAGCGTTGCTAATAACGGCATAGCTATTCTAGCGGATAAAGCGGTGATAGAGGCGGTATTAGCAGCGCGGGTAGTGCGCGAGAGGAAAAGTCAATAGTTTCATAGTTTATTAAATAATTAAAAACTACGTTATTATTAATATAAAGTTAAAGATCGTGAGGCTATTAACAGGCATATATAAGTGCGGCTATAGTTAGGAAAGGATTATATAACCGAAGGCTATGTATTGTTAGGAGGCGCGGAGTTAGAAGGTCTATTGCACTTAAGCAGGTAAAATCACTATGCAGTGGCTAGAGGCCCCTAGTATAATAATAAATCTAAGGAACTTAACCTCTTATTAGTGAAGTTTCTTTTTAGCTAGCTTAACTCGGAGTTTCGCTTTTTATAATTATTAAAATACTTTATATATATACTTCTTAGATTCCTCTAAGGCTTTAAGAGAAGATAAGGATATTATTGAGATATACTATAACGAATTTACTAAGATATAGGTAAAGTATTATATTAATTATTATTCAAAATATAGTAGGTATATTTATAAGTCTAAAGGGTATTATAAGTATTTTAAAGTATCCGCGTTATATTCTAAATGGTATTTTCTATTCCTTGCCTTCCTTAATATAGATAAAGTTATAAGCTCCCTTAAGGCTAAGAGCTATAAACTAGTTTATATTATATAAGAGGTCGCATAGCTTAGAAATAAGTAGTAATAAATAATAGTTCTTAATAATAATATTATTATGTTTTTAATAATTAATATATAGTCGTTTCCTACTATTCTTCTTTAGTATAAAAAGTACTAGATACCCTATTAGTAATATTAAGGGTCTAATAAATCCTTTCTTAAGGTTCTCTTCTAAGTAAGCGTTTAGTACTTCTATTTCTTCTTAATTAAGTCTATAGATCTTTTTAAATATTAGTTCTTTTCCTAGTTTTAGTATATTTTTATAATTATAGCTGTTATATTCTAGTAATCCTATATTAAGTTCTTTACTATATAACTTCTTATATTACTAGTATTCTACTAGGCTAGATAGTAATTAATTTTTCTTATTAACTTTAGTTACTAATAATATCCTAACGCTTATATCCTTAACTTATAGGTATATAATGTTTGATACTGCTTTAGGAGTCTTTCTAGGCTTAGTTAAAGTACTTCTTTTAGGTTATTACCTAGGCATTAAGTCCTCTACTTATTAAAGTTAGTTAGTTCTCTAATATATCTATAGGTTATACTTCCTTAATTATAAAAGCCCTAGGATAATATTATATTTATCTCCTATCTCTATAATATTAAAATAGAGTTACTCTTTCTAGCTATAATATTTTAAAAGGAGTTATACTATCTCTAAATCAATAAAGCCTCTATTATACTAAACCCTATCTCCTTTAATATTTTATAAGTAATATTACTTCTTAGAGTCTTCTTCTTCTAAATAATTTATTATTAATTTACTACTTTTAGTAATATAAAATTCCCTTATACTCTATAATTTATTATTATAAGCACTAGTTCTCTATTAATCGTTATATTAATTAGAAGGTATAATTCTTCTATAGGTAGTACCTTAGTATTATATAAGGATTACTTATTATTATCCTATATTAGTAAGTAAGTCTAGCTATTTAACTATTATATACCTCAAGGTATTATAATCTACTTCCTTTTATATTATACTTTAGTTAAGCTATTCTCTCTAAATAATAGGCTACTTCCTTCTTATAGTGGGATGGGATAAGATAGACTTAGCTACGCAGCTTTCGAAAAACTCCCTTAGCGCACGGACCCGTTGCAGGAAGACTATAGAGTAGAGCGTAGAGGAGAGGAGCGTAGTAGTCTTTAGTATTATATATATATTATTATAATTAGCACCTTAAGAATCCTATACCTCGTTTTTTTAATATTCTTTTAGCAAATTAGCACCTAATTTAGATAATCTCTTTTAATTAGATCTATAAGCTATAGCTAATATAGCTAATATAGCTATATATAATACTAATATAGAGATTAGTAATCTTATTAAGCTAGTAAGTATAGCGAGATTGACTAGATTAGTAACTAGAGACTAACGAACCCCTTACTATTATAGCCCTAAGTACTAAGAGTAATATACTAACTTTTAAGATATATTAATATAATAAAGCTATAAATTCTTCTAAAATAAGAGCGTTATTAGGAAGACCTTTCTATATTAAGTAACAAGACTTAAGGTAGATCTATAAGAGCTTAGAGTAATAAGATCGAGGTCGCTAGACCTTTCCTATTTTTATTTAGTTATTTAGTTTATATTATATCCTTTTTTATTTTATTTAAAGAAAGTTATAACTAGGTACCTTATCTTTTTATTTAGAAGATATTATAATAATAACTTTACTTTATTAACTAGAAGACTCTATTACTTTAACCATATAATATTAACTTTAATATTTATAGACTAATAAGTATTATATCCTCTTCTTTCTTAGCTAACTTAGATACTAGATACTCTTCTAATAAGGGGAAATAGCCTAAAGAGAGATTTATAAGAGCTTTATTTAGCGATATATAACCTTATATTATAGGATAGCTAGCTTCTAATAATAATATAGATAGGTCTATAAATCCTACCTCTAGGATAGGAGTAATACCCTTAAGTACTTTATATTCCCCTAAAGGAAGTTATACTAATTAGGATATTATAGCCCTTACTAATCTCCTTATAAGACGCCTTATTATTATAGTAATAACTCCTTATTTAACTGGAGCGCTTAAGTTTATTAGTACTAATATCTTAGACTTTATTACTAATTATAAGAGCTTTTTAAAACTTTACTATAAGACTAATAATAATATAAAGAACGAGATCTTTATATATAGCTCTAGCGATTATTAAAATATAATAAAATCTTATATTAGTAAAGCTAAGACCTAGAAAGAAGCTAAGGAGAAACTTCTATACTAGTTCGGATTTATAGACCTGAAGTCTTATTAGGACCCTAATAAAGACCTTTAGAACCTAGTTATAGGATCTTATATTAAGGATAATAACCCTTCTTAAGTTATAGTATTAATTACTACTATTTAATAGCTTTAATAGAGAGCTATTTAATATAGAGACCTAGAACTTACTAATACTAAGCTTATTTATATTACTTATTATTACTTTTTAGAGAGAGCTATAAGAGCTATAGCTTAAAGTCCTAGCTACTAGCTTACTAAGGTTATTTTAAAGTAATAGGTTATAATTAAAAACACCCCAGTTAAATAGTTTACTACCTACTAGGAACTTTAGTAGTTATCTAGCCTTATTAAGCCTAAACTAATAATAACGCTTTAAGTCCTATAAAGATAATTTTAATAAGGTAGAGGGCTAAAGCTAAGGAACTCTCTATAGCCTAGACTACTAGCTTAATTATTAACTCTCTTATAGAGAGCTCTAGGACCTTATATATTAATAGGGCTAATTATAAGATAGATATCTTAACCCTTTTTAAGAGAGTTACTAGCTAAGGAGATAATATTTTTAATTTAAACGCTATAGAAGCTACTAAACTTTATAAATAATAATCTTAGGACTATTTATAGACTTAATACTAATAATAATAATACTTTTACTTATAGGCTAGATATAGAGACTACTAAGGAGGATATTAGTAATACTAGGGATTTAGAAGAGATAGAGTAAGGGGAGGTTATAGAGGCTTCTAATAACTTAGATTACTATAATATATACCTTTCTAAGCTATAGGGGCCTACTAGCTTTATAGCGCTATTAACTATATTAATATTAGCTATATTAAGTATCTTAAGGCTAGCTAGAATAGGGTCTACTACTATATATCACCCTACTACTTTATTAGCACCCTAGATATAAGTACTAAGGTTAAGATAGGTATTATTAATAAAAGCTATAACTATAGATTAACTAATAGCTAGACGATTTTAAAATATATCCTAATTAATAAGGATACCTTTACATATTATATAATTACTATAAGTAAGTTAGTAGAAACGTAGTAGTTAATACTTCTAGAGGAGGTTAAAAGAGTTATTAATTATAATAAGATACGCTCTAAACTACTTATTAGCTTTATAAATTTATTAAAGGTTATTATATAATTATATAACTTTATAGATATAACGTTCTTTAGCTTTAAGCTAAAGAACTAGTATATTAACCTAGTAGAACATATTACTACTATAGAAAGAGGGAAAGCTAGAGGTTATTATATAGAACCTTATAATACTTATTATTACTAGGCTCCCTAGATAGTAGACTTACCTACGATTTAAAACCCTCTTTTCTAAATTATATAGAGAGTTATAAAGCTACTAGATAATAAAGAAAAAGCTAAAGACGCTATACTACTAGATACCCCTAAGGAATAAGTTAAGTAGTAGAAATAGGATAAATAAGATAAGCCTCGGATTTAATATAGTAATTTATAGACTAGCTATATTCTTACCCTTTAGCTATATAATAAGAGAGTAAATAGGAAGGTAGCTATCCCTAAAGCCTTCTTTTATTAAAACTAGCCTAATTAAGATAGAATAGTTTATAACGCTACTAAAGCTATAATTAATAAGTATAAGGATAGATATAACTTAAAGGTATAAGAGGTCTTTATTCCTATTAATATTACGCTTTTAGATTAATTTAATAAGGTAAGAGCTAGTTATAAGGAGCTATAAGAATAAATAAATTAATAGAATAATAATAAGAACTATTCTAAAGGCTAAGCGACTTTAGCTACTATCTTAATAGACTTACTTAAGGATTTATAAACTAAGGTAATTTAATTTAACTACTATATTATTAATTCTATCTTTAAAATAGGCGCTATAATAGAAGATTAGGATTTAGTATTACTTCTACTACTAAGACGTATTACTATCCTAGACTTTATTATAACCTACTAGTAGATTACTATTACCCCTTATAGCCCTACGAATATACTAATTAGAGGGATTATTAATAGTAGCTCTATTATTAACCTTATTAGTAAAAGATATATTAAGCGTCTAAGCTTATAGAGCGATATAGTTAAGATAAATATAGGGATCTGCAGGATTACTAATAGAGAGCGGAGGACCTAATTCGCAGGCGTAATTATAAATAACATTTATATTAGTAGTAATTAGATTTAGGATATTAGCTTTTTTATTTTCCGTAAAAATACTTATAATAAGGACCTAGTACTAGTATAAGAAACAGTAGCAGGTATAAGGTATAGAGCTACGCTATTAGCAAAACGTCGGCGAATTAGTAGTAAATATACTTACCCTTAAGAAAACTCTATAAGCCAGAGGCTTAGAAGGTTAAGTAATAGTTTAATATAACTATATATACCTATATTTTAGTATTCTAGCCCTTCCTAGTTTAGGCCTATAGCTATACTCTTATAACTCTATTACTTCTACCTTAATCAAAGAAACTAGTACTAGTTTGAATATCTAAAGTAAACTAGTAGTAGTATACTAATAAATTAGTAATAGAGTTTAACTATAATGAACTCTAGGCTAGGTATATAGAATATAACTAATAGGGTCTTAGCTAATATAATATAGGTCGCTCGCTAAGCCTTAAGATTTAAGGAATATAGCGTAGATACTATAGTAGGGGGATAGATAACTCTAGTAATAATATAGCGGGAGAGATAACCCCGAGGGGATAGGCCTAGTCCTAGATAACGCTAGAGTAAGTAGACCTACCCTCGCTTAGTAAATAAATAGTAAGTAGTAGCTAATAGGGTACCCTGCTTAAGACCCTTTAAGAAGCTAGTATCTTAGGTATTATTACCTAAGCGATAGGATTACTATAGAGATAGTAAGAGAGTCTTATAGAGTAGATATATCTATAATAGTAGTAATATAAGGAATAAGCTACTACCCTACTATAGGAACTTGCTAACTACCTAGTAACGAGGTACCTATAGAGAGAATATAAGAAACCCCCTTTATATAACTACTATACTATAGGTAAGGACTTTACTATAGATTAGGTTAGTAACTAGATCTAGGTAGTTAAAGATAGATACTAACTATATACTAGTAGTATACTAGAGTAATAGATCTAATAGGGGCTTTATTCCTATAGGCCTAGTAGTAATACTATAGGGCAAGGCTAGAAGGAGACCTAGCTTAGGCTAACTTTATGATATTTAGTTACTAATTATATATTAACTTAGAGCTTTAAGAGCAGAGGTATTATAAAAAGCTAGATATAATAAAGTAGAAGGAGATATAGTTATTAATATAGGCTTTTACTAAATAATTAGTTATATATTAAAACTTAAGTATAGTTAGTATAGAAGATAGTAAGGCTAAGGCCTATATATTATACTTCTTACTAGCCCCCTTTTTATATAAGGAGCTTAAATATTAGAAGGTTAAAATATAAAGTCTAAGGGATATAGCTATAGAAGTAGAACGCTTATAAGAGATATATTACTAATAGGGTAGCGAGACCCCGCGGAGCAAAAATAGGAAGCGATATATAAGTAAAGAGTATATACTAAGGGTCCCCCCTATAGTAAGGGTAAGCTAAAAGGGGGGCTAGTAGGGCTCTAGCTATAGAACTACGCGAGGTTCCTAGAGCCTAATACCTTACTAACTAGTTAGTAGTATATTATAGGGATCTAATAGGGCCTAGCTTATATTTAGCCCTAATATATAACTTATAATATCTAACCCCTTAGTATACTTTAGCTATAAGAAGAAAGGGTATAAGAGGGTAGACTACCTAGATAAATAATAAAATATAAATAAAGCGCTAGTAAGATACTAAGCGTTTATTAAGAAAGTAAGGGTTAATATAATCTAATCTATAAGGGAGGTTAAGGAACTCGATCTATTAGAAAACGAATAGGCTAGGGGATTATACTAATAAACCCTATATTTATATTAAAACTAGATACTTTCCTAAGGGGAGATATTATTAAGGGGTAGTTAATTATTCTCTAGAATATCGCTAAATAAGGAATAGTAATAGATAAAGATTCCTATTCCTAAGTTAATATTACTAATAGTTAACTAGTAAAGTCCTTATAATTATACCCTATAGTAGCGCGCGCCCCTATATTAGAGGGGGTTAATAGGTCCTTTATAATAAGCTAGAATATATACTAGTTAACCTTCTTCCTTATTAACTTAAGGGTTAACTAAGGAAGATATAGTAACTCTTTATTAAGGCTCCCCGCCCTAAAGGAGCAGGGGACCTCCTCTTATTATAATACTCTATAGGAAGGGAGGGTATTATAAATTACACTTAGATAAATACCTAGGGATATAAGCGCCTTAGTATTACTAAGCTATTAGCGTTTATATAGGAGGTTATTAAGAATAGCTAGAGGGCTTATATTATATATATATTAGGGAATATTACTCCCTATAAGCTACTAATAGAGGCCCTAGGTAAAGAGGATACCTTAGAGGGTAAAGTAGAATTACTACTAGAGCTACCTAGCTAATAAGTAATATTTAATAAGTAGTTAATAAAGGAATACCTAGCCCTAGAGGGTATAGAATATACTATTAACTTAGTTAAAGGGAAGAAACCTCTATATAAGCCTATCTACTTATTAAATAAGTACTAGCTAGAGGAGCTCTACTAATATATTACTAATAACTAAGTAATAGGGCGGATTTAACCTATAATAAGCGAGGCGGGTGCCCCTATTCTCTTTATACCTAAAGAAGATAGACCTTTATATTTTTATATAGATTATTAAGGCCTTAATAAGGTAATACTAAAGAACTAATTTCTACTCCCCCTTATTGGTAAGCTATTATATAGGCTTTAGAGAGCGAAATAGATCTTAAAGATCGACCTTTAAGATATATATTACTATATCTATATTAAGCTAGAAGACTACTAAAAGATAGCTTTTAGGACCTATTATAAATACTTTAAATATATTATTATACTATCTAGACTTATAAACGCCCTAGTAATATTCTAAGTATATATTTACTAAGCGCTCGCTAAGCTACTAGACACTTATTATATTACTTATATAAATAATATTATAATCTACTCTAAGATAAGAGAGTAGTATATAAAGGACCTTTGCTAAGTACTCTATAAGCCTTATTAGTAAGCGCTATATATTAAGCTTAGTAAGTATAGGTTCTACTAATAATAAGTAGAGTTCCTAGGGTATATTATTACGCCTAAAGTTATATTAATAAACTAAACCTATATTTAAGCTATTACTAAATAGAAGCTACCTAAGACGTATAGGGAGATCTAAGTCTTCCTAGGGTTCTATAATTTCTACTATAAGTTTATTATAGGCTATTTAGGTATTATAGCCCCTATAATATCCCTATTAAAGGGTAGTAAGAATAGTAAGAAGGGGAGCGAATTTTACTAGCTAGAAGAGGCCTAATAGGCTTTTAAATAGCTCTAAGCTACTTTCTACTTAATAACTATTCTCTAATATTAGGACCTAACTTATAAAATAAGGGTTAAGATAGACGCCTCTATAAAGGCTATATCTAGTATCCTATTATAATATATTAATAGCTAGTAGTAACTAGTTACCTACTATTTATAAAAGCTTAGTAATACTAAGTAGTATTAGGGAGTAAGCTAATAGGAGCTTCTTATTATAGTTAAAAGCCTAGATTACTAGGCTTACTACTTTTAGGGTATATTAAAGAAGTTTATAGTCCTAATAGATTACTAAGCGCTAAAGGGAGTTATTAGCGCGTTAGCGTAGGACCTTTAGGGAAGGCTTACTAGATTAGTATATAAACTCTTAGCGTTAGAATCTAACTTAGAGTATAGGTTAGGGGTTATAAACCTAGTAAATAGGCTATCTAAGAGGCTAGATTATATAGAGGGGAAGGTAAAATATAATAATATACTCCTAACCCTAGTAAGGAAGCTAGGGTTTATTAGTAACTTACTAGTAGCCCTCTAGATATATATTACTACTTTATAAGGTAATATAGAGACCTTAAAAGTATTTATTAACGCTATAAGGGCTAGTATAAAACGACGCCCCTTTTAGATAGATAGCTCTAGAGGTAGAGATACCTTAGTCTCTAGTTAGTATAGCGCTCTATAGTATACTAATACTATTATAACTATAGTAGCTATAATAACCTAACGCTAAAGAGCAAGGGAAGATATAGAGAACGCTTAGTAAGAGGTTATTAGCCTAGAGGACTTACTCGGAGCTAGGGTTACTATAGCGTAATAATATATCCTATACTAAGTTATAAGGGAGCTTATAATAAGTAAAATAGTATATAGTTAGTAACCCTCTAAAGTAATAGAAAGTCTCGTCTATAGACTATAGGCTAACGACTTATACTACTAGACCTAATTAGAGAGGGTATATAAACTAGCTAGCGATTATAGGAGCTATATAATTAATAGCTATAGAACCTTATTCTATAAGGGAAGGTTATAGATACTATAAGAGAGGTCCCTAAGACTTAAAATCCTTTACTAATACTATAATAACTATAGGGCGGGTTATATAGGGGTAAATAAGACTACTAAGTTAATCTCGAGGAAGTTTTATTAGCTAAACCTAGCTATAGATATATATAATTATATTATAGGGTGCTATATATACTAAGGGATCTGCGTTCCGAGGTATAAGCCCTATAGAAAGTTATACCTACTACCCCTACTAGCGCACCCGGTTTAGGAAATTAGTATAGACTTTATTACTAGACTACTACTAAGCTATTAGTATAAAGGCGGGGAGTATAACGTAGTTCTTATTATTATATATTAGATAACTAAGTTTACTATATTTATCCTAATAATAAAGCGGCTAATAACTACTAAGTTAGCGCGGATTATTTATAAATAGGTTAAGTGCTATTTTAATACCCTAGAGGGTATTATTAGTAACTAAGATAAGCTGCTTACTAGCTAATTTTAGGAGGAATTTATAAGAGAGAGGGCTATTAAGCACTACCTCTCTACTATATATTACCCCTAGATTAATAAGTAGTCTAAAAGGATATACTAGATATTAGAAAAGTACTTATAAGTATACGCTAGCGACTCGCTATAATAATAAGCTATCTAGTTACCTAAGGCTAAGTTTATATATAATAATAATTACTATAGCACTACTAGCTACTTACTAATAGAGGCCTTATATAGCTACTACCCGCATTATATAGAATATATAACCCCTGCGAATAGGGTTATAATATAAGGCGTAAGGGAGCGAATTAAATATATTTCAAGGCTTCGTAAGAGGGCCTAAGAATCGTAGTAGAAGGCTACTAAGGTATAAGCTAAGTATTATAACGCGAGGTATAAAGAGTAGACCTACTATTAGGGATAAGTCGTTAGGCTATTAATAAAGAACTTCTAATTTAAAAATAAAAAACCAGCGCCTAGGTTTATATAGGTAGCTATTATCAAACTAGTTAACACGTAAGTATATAGAGTTTATCTACTCCTATAATACTAAAGGATATATAATATATTCTTAGTTACTTTACTAGAGCTATAGGATAATTACTAAGTAAGTAGCGAGAGCTTACCTATATACCTAGAGCTTAAGGATAAGTTAGAGGAATAGGAGGTAGAAGAGATTATTACTTAATAAGGTATTAGTAATAATATATAATACTTAGATAAATAAGTAGGATAGCCTATAGAATATAATATATAGGAGCCTTTAGAGAACTTAGCGAATATATAAGAGGCTATTCATAAGTTTAATAGATAATATAAGAGGGCTTATAAGAAGGAGGATAACTAGTTACTAAAACTACTATAATAGGTTAGTAATTATAAACACGAGATTATAAAATAGAACTTAAATTAGAAGTAAAACGTTAATTAAATTAAGTAGCTAATTATTACTAATATTATAGTAAAAAGGGGTATTATCCTATAAAGAGGGAAAGAGGGGCTAACTATCTAATTAGTTATTAATTTCTTAGGATAGCTACGGGGGCGACTACTATAACCGCTATAACTACGAGTAGTACTACCGCAACTACTATAGCAACTAGTTACTAAACTAGCGCTATTAGTATCCCTACTATCGCTACCTATAGGCTAACTACTAGCTAACTCGCTACTAGCGCTACTACCTAACTCGCTATTAGAACTATTACTATTAGAGATAGTAATAGTAACCTTAGCTCTCTTAGTTTCTTTTACTAACTCTTTATTACTAATTTAGCTATACTTAGTAGGGGTTTAGAGGTAGGAAGCGTAGGAGATAAGGCGAGTACTAGTAATAGTAATAAAGTAGGAGGGGATATTATTAGTAATATACTTAGCGAGGTTTTCTTAAAGCTCCTTATAAAAGCTAGCGAAAAAGGCGATATTACGCTTATAAGCATATATAGGGACTAGCTTTATTAAAGGGTTATTAAGTAGGTAGTTAATCTCGTTATAGAGGTAGTTAATAAGATTATTATTATAAATATATAGTAGCTAGGCGGTATTTAGGCGCTAAAGAATATTAACGCTATTATAAAAGGTATTAACCTAAAAACTAATAGTTACTAAGATATAGTTAGCAAGGGAATAGCGAGTAATAGCTTATATAGACTAGGATATTAAGCCCGAGGTGCTTATAAATAGAGGCGAGCTCCTAGAGCTAAAGCTGCTTTATATTATAGCTACTACTACTAGTAATAGGATTATAGATAGGCTTAGTAATATACTTCTATACTACTAAATAGTTACTAAGCGTAGCTAGAATATAATAATAATAAAGAGGGGTTAGGATACTATTACGCTACTAGATCTAGATCTAGTAGAATATATTCTAAGTTATTTAGGCTATGCCTTAAAGCTCCTAAGGGACTTATAAAACGTTAAGATATAGTAACTTATTAGTAAATTAGCAGAGACTTATAGTAGTATATCTCTTTTTATTAAAGTTATAATAGACGTACTTCTGCGCGTACTCGCTATATATATAGCGAAGGTAAATAATATCCTAATATATTTTATAAAAATAGCTAAGGTAAGGATAGTTACTATTAGCGTTACTAGTAAGATTACTAGAAAGAGTCTTAGGATTATAGAGGTATTCTATAAAAACTATACCTATATATATAATATAAGATATTATAGAGAGCTATTAGTAAGAGGCTAGAAAGGGATATAAGCGAGATTAAATAAGAAGAAAAGGAAAGGGAGAGAACTTAATAATTATAATAAAGGCTTATAAAATAGGTACTAAAATAGGAGAGGTAGCTAGATTAAAAAAGATTATAAAGAGGAGAAATTCTAACTAAGTTAGATACCTTAAAAAGAAGATACCCTTTTATATTTTAAGTCGCTAGGTAATAAGGCTAAATAATTAGTAGTTATATACTACTAAACGGTTATATAACTATTAGTAACTAATTAGAAAATAATAGTAATAATTAAAATTTAAAAATACCTACGACGCGCTAGGAAAGTGAAAATATATTCTTCGCTATAACTACCTAGATCTAGCGCGGAGGGTAAGAGTAAATAATATAATAAAGGCGTAGAGAAGAAGCCCTATAGTTAGTTATAATATCTATAACGATATAGAGCTATATTACCCTACTAGTACGCCTTAGGGACTAAGGCTTTAGAGGGGGGGGTAATTATAGGGAATAATAGCAGGTATAAGGTATAGAGCTATGCTATTAGTAAAATATTAGCAAATTAGCAGTAAATATGCTTACCCTTAAGAAAACTCTATAAGCTAGAGACTTAGAAGGTTAAGCAATAGTTTAATATAACTACGCATACCTACGTTTTAGCATTCTAGCCCTTCCTGGTTTAGGCTTATAGCTATACTCTTATAACTAGGAGTGCTCTTTATCTTAAAAACTCGAATAATACTAGATTATATATAGAACTAGATTATTAGAGTCTTTTAATCTAGGAATATTAAGATTAATATCCCGCTATTGTTCTATATAAGAGACCTAACAACTCGCTTCCTAGAAATTATTACTAAAATAGACTACCTTATTTCTTTTTAGTATTAATATACTCTCTTATCTCTTATAGAAGAGGGGAAATAGAAGCTATTATCAATAAACCTAATATAGTAGTAAGCTTAGACTTTATAGGAGATAATTAGTAAGTTAATAACGCTAAGGATAAAGAAGAGCAAGATATAACGCTAGGGAGTATAAGGGTATACTAGGATATTAAAGTAATTTAATAAGCTTTTAAAGGCTCTTATAACTTACTAGACGAAGTTAAGTAATAATTAGACCTAGATAAGGAAGTTATTACTATTTTTAAAGAGTTTAGATTAACTTTTAATAAGGTCCTATAGACTATAATCCATAACGAAGTTACCCCTAAACTTAATAAGATTTATAAAGCGATTATAAGTATAGGGTATATAATAAGATATAATAGTTATAGTATTAATTATTAATACTATATTCGTAGACCTAAGAAAAGAATATTAAAGAAGAAAGTACTTAGGAGGAAATATAAGTTAGTATATTAGAAAGGTATTAAAGTTATTATAGCTATAAATACTACTTTCTCTTATATAATTATAAACCTATACTAAAAACGCTTATATTAGAAAGGGCTAGAACTAATAGGAACTAGAAAGACAATAAATAACATAGCTCTGCCTATAAATAGGTAAGAATATTAAGAGTAGGCTTAAAAGATATATAAAATAATTCGCAGATCTAATTAAAAGAGATTATCTCCCTTAGGTATTAATTCGCTAAGAAATTACTAAAAAACGAGGTATATAGTTATTAAGGTACTAATAGTAATAATACTAATACTATCCTCCCCTCTACTATACTCCTCTCCTCTACGCTCTACTCTATAGTCTCCTTATAATAAGTCTATATACTAAGGGAGTTTTCTAAAAGTTATATAACTAAGTCTATCCTATCTTATTCTAATTATCCCCTTAAGACTTTTTATAATATTATAAAGGAGAGTCTTAAAAAATAAATAAAACTACTTTATAGAAATAATAAATAAACTCTATTTATAGATCTAATTTATTAATAATATCTTCTAAGCGGGCGATCCTATTATTAAGAAGATCCCTTAGGTTTAACTATCTTCTACTATAAGTTATATCTTAATAATAGCTTTATTACTTCTTCCTTTTTATTATACTCCTTATCCTACTCTAATCCTTAGTATAGCTAAAACTACTTACCTTATTATACTAGGTATAAGAAGTTATAATAGTATACTCCCTTAGGCGTATTCTACTTAATTTAATCCTACTAGTTAACCCTCTACTAGATATAGTCTATATAGCTATAGTTATACTTATTTAAAGGACTAGGCCTCTTAGGATATAATAGTATATCTATAAATATAGTTCTTAAGCATAGCTTAATAGTTATATTATAACTTAGTATCTATAAAACCTATAACTAAAGCTAATATCTAAGGTATTTAAGCTTATTATTTAATATTTTAGTTAAAGCGGACCTAGATAATATTAATAATCTATAAATAGGTTAAGGAATATCTACTATAAGAAATAGCGTAATATTATTATTATTTCTAAAGTTTATTATATTATTATCTATAAGTAAAGGAATAGGAGGGTATAAAGGGAAGAAAGGTACTTTCTTAAAGTCTTCTTAGCTTAATAGGGTATCTTATAGAGCTATACTACTATTAATAGTTAAGTTATAGAACTCTATAGTAATTATAGATATATATTA
>JAVHLU010001924.1:0-23437 GCA_036785755.1 Colletotrichum ledebouriae
AAGCTCCTATTAATTAATACCTATATAGTTAATTTAGTCTAGTAGAGGGATAGATTTATATATAGTCTCTAATATATTAAATAGGCTAGAGCTCTAATTTAAGAAGGATTACTATCTCTATATTTTAATAGTATAACCTTAAGTAATACCGTATTATTCTCTAACTCTAAAATCCCCTTAGTTACTTAATATATATCTATAATTACTATAGAGTTCTATAACTTAACTATTAATAGTAATATAGCTCTACGAGATACCCTATTAAGCTAAGAAGATTTTAAGAAAGTACCTTTCTTCCCTTTATACCCTCCTACTCCTTTACCTATAGATAATAACGTAATAGACTTTAGAAATAATAATAATATTACGCTATCTCTTATAGCAGATATTCCTTAACCTATTTATAGATTATTAGTATTATCTAGGTCCGCTTTATCTAAAATACTAGATAATAAGCTTAAATACCTTAGATATTAGCTTTAGTTATAGGTCTTATAAACGCTAAGTCGTAGTATAACTATTAAGCTACGCCTAAGAACTATACTTATAGATATACTATTATATCCTAAGAGGCCTAGTCCTTTAAATAAGTATAACTATAGCTATATAGACTATATCTAGCAGAGGGATAACTAGTAGGATTAGATTGAGTAGAATACGCCTAAGGGAGTATATTATTATAACTTCTCACGCCTAGTATAATAAGCTAGGTAGTTTTAGCTATACTAAGGATTAGAGTAGGATAAGGAGTATAATAAAAAGGAAGAGGTAATAAGGCTATTATTAAGATATAACTTATAATAGAAGATAGTTAAACCCGAGGGACCTTCTTAATAATAAGATCGCCTACTTAGAAGATATTATTAAAGAATTAGATCTATAAATAGAGTTTATTTACTATTTCTATAAAGTAGTTTTACTAATCTTTTTAAGACTCTTTTTTATAATAATATAAAGAGTCTTAAGGGGATAATTAGGATAGGATAGGATAGACTTAGCTATATAACTTTTAGAAAACTCCCTTAGTATATAAACTTATTATAGGGAGACTATAGAGTAGAGCGTAGAGGAGAGGAGCGTAGTAGAGGGAAAGATAGTATTATTATTATTACTATTAGTACTTTAATAACCCTATACCTCGTCTTTTAGTAATTTCTTAGCGAATTAGCGCCCGATTAAGATAATCTCTTTTAATTAGATCTGCGAATTATTCTATATATCTTTTAAGCCTACTCTTGATATTCTTACCCGTTTGTGGGTAGAGCTATGTTATTTATTGTCTTTCTGGTTCCTATCGGTTCTAGCCCTTTCTAGTATAGTAATACTACTAGTATTACTATCCCTTATAATAGAGCCTTATTAGCTAGTAATATTACTAAGATAGATATAATTAAGGAGGGCACCCTCTTAATAGAATACTAATAATAAGTAACGCTCTATATATTATAGTTAGCCTTCTAATAGTAGGGCTTCTACTAATAGAAGCTAAGGGATAACGCGTAATAATAGTATTATCTTGCTAATCTATATTACTAGGTTAGATTAGGGGGTTAAGGGCTATAGTAATTAGCTATAATCCTTATAAGGTAATACGTAGTATAAGATAGGCTAAGAGTATCCTAGGGATAGTTATAAAGTTAATTACTAAAGAGCTATAGAAATCTATCCTTAAGTTAGGCTTAAGTCTATCCTATATATAAGTCCTAGATATCCTTCTTTCCTTATCCTAAGTAAATATCTTCTTATAGTAATAAGCGCGATTAGTTAGTTATACTAAATAATTACTTACTAATTATTCTTTCTTATACTCTACTAATTATTTCTTATCTTATTATTATATAACTTATACTATAGTTCTTCCGCGCTAGGTAAGGCTCGCTATTCCTATATTATCCTATATATAAAGGTCTCCTAAGTACTAGTAATACCTATATGGTTACCCTAGTTTATATACTTCTAACGGATTATAATATTAGGTCTCCCTCTAAATAGTCTTATCCCTAAGACTAATATAAGTAAGTTATTACTCCTAGGTTAGAGAGTTATTAATTATACTTCCTAACTTCTATAGTACTTATACCATATTAGGTTATATTAGAAAACTAATTCTATCTTCTACCCTTTATTATTATAAACAAGCTCTTTAGAATACTAAGTATAGAATTATTATAGAAATGCTATATTTTTATTATTATTCCTCTAGAAAGCATTATAAAATACTTCCTAATACTAAGGTCTATAGTAAATATACTTATCTAGGTCGGTCCTATAATACTACTAATAGTATAATTCATATATATAGGTTTATATGATATTCTTTCTTAATAGTATATACTAACCTTCTCCTAGTACATCGTTTACTTAATAAGGCCTCCTATCTTAAGGATATAGAAGCTATAGAGGAGGAGATACTATAGAAAAGGCTTAAAGTATTATATTAAGTATAAGCTAAATTAGATAAGTTGATATTATAGCTAGATCGTTTATAAAATTAGAAGAGAATAGTATTCTATAAGGGTAAAGGTATAATAAATAAAGAGGAGTCTTTAATAATTTCTCCTCTTACTAAGATTTCTTAATAAGTAGGTTTAGTATAGTAGATTTAGATTTAATACTTAGTAATTAGAATCCTAGTATACCTGATTTCCCTTCTAGTAGTAGTTCCCAGTTAATAAGTATTCCTCGTTATAGGAATAGGTTTTTATTTCTAGGTTAATTAGTTCGTTATAATCTAATAATATATTAAGGTTAAATAAGTCGAATACTATTTTTATATATTTATAGTATAGTTCTTATCTATAGAAAGTATTATAGTTACTATTCCTAATATATTTATAGTTCATCTTGTATATATTTAAGGTTTATCGCAGGTTCCTATATATTATCTTTATATCTATATCCTTTCTATTGACCAAGGCATTATATTTGATTCTTATTTCTAATATTGTTAATAATTCTTTTAACTTTATATTCTTTGTTTATTAAATCTATAATAATAAGGTTATTCTTTTATAATCGTTATAGTACTAGCCTAGGAAGTAAAGTATAAAAGATTAGATAGTACTTTATAGTATTACGTAATAAGAGTTTATAATTAATATTAGAAATCTTCTTATTAATTCTAAATCGTCCAAGTTTCTTATAGTCTAGTTTATTACTTAGTTATTTAGGCTTAATATTTTATTATATAACGTAGATACTATCTCCCCCTTTTAGAATTAGCCCCTTAACTCTTCTCTTATTAGTATATTTATATATATATTTATATAGCCTCTAGCCACTGCATAGTGATTTTACCTGCTTAAGTGCAATATACCTTCTAACTCTGCGCCTCCTAATAATATATAGCCTTCGGTTACGTGATTGTAACTTTCCTAACTATAGCTATACTTATACGTGCCTATTAATAGCCTCACGATCTTTAACTTTATATTAATAATAACGTAGTTTTTAATTATTTAAACTACGAAACTATTAAGTTATCCTCTCGCGTACTACCCGCGCTGCTAATACTACCTCTATTACCGCTTCGTCCGCTAGAACTATGCTATTATTAGTAACGCTCTCTCTATTTAACGCAAGCTATACTTACTAATAAGCCCTAAGGGGCCTAGGCTACCTCTGCCTTAATAACACGGAGGACCTACTCGAAGAAGGGCTACTCTATAGGGTATATAATAACCTACTTAGCTTCTATTACTAAGTCTACTTACTTAGCTATAATATAATAGTAATTATCCCCTCTAGGGGTATTAATAGGATCCCTCTTCAGGGCTATATTAATAATATACTCTCTATATATAATAAAGTAGTTAAAAAAGGAGCAGGTTTTATTAATTATATTAATACTTAACTCTCTAGTAAGCTCTTATACGTTATTAGTATTAAAGGGTATACCTCGCGCAGGCTTAGCGTTTTTATATATAGGGTCTAGTACTAATATAGTTAAGGATTTATTATAGGTTATAGGTATACCTAGGACTTCGTAGATAAGGATAAGGAATAGGGAGAGGTATAAGGCCCTGCTTATAGAGCTTCTTATACTTCTAGCTATAAGAACCTCTTAGGAAAGACCTCTTTAGTTAAGGAGTTACCTCTTATATAATAGCGTTTATAGCACTTTTAGTACCTTCCTAGAAGGTTAACCTTTTAAGTTAAAGAGTTATCTTATATAGTAGCTTTTATAGCACCTTTAGCACCTTACTAGAAGGTCGACCTTTTAGGTTCAGGAGTTATCTTATATAGTAGCCTTTCTAGGCTATAAGAGCCTTAGTAGCCCGTTTAGCTCCGATATAATTAGCCCTAGTGCAGCGCGCGTCCGACTTTATATAATATTTAGAGGGTTTGCTTATAAGTAGTAGGAAGGTATAGGGTTCTTGTATTATATTCCTTAACTAGTAGAGGGTATAGGGCAAAATACCCGTATCGTATTTCCCGAATTATACTTACGAACTAGGTAAATTTATTATAGTCTTTTTACGAAGGGGCTGCGGCGTAATTCCGAACTCAATATATATTTATATATAAATTCTAGTTCCTTAGGGAGTTCTTATTATATTTCTTAAATCTTCTTAATTTCTACTATAGCTTTAAGTATTACTATGCCTTATGAGGGTTCTCTATAAGTAATTAGAACAAATATATAACTAAGGTAGAATAATAATTCTTTTATACTTTCTCCTATCGTACTATTATAAGCAAATTAGGCTATTAGTAGTAGTAATACCTAATTATCTTAGTTATAGTTAATATAATAGTATAGGTAGGTTTCTAAGGTCTAGTTAATTCGTTTGGTTTATATATTAGTTTATAAATAGACAGTAGTAAAGAGTATATAATTAGATCTAAGCTATAAGATTAGGGATCTCTAAAACCCTAAAATAAATACTTTATCTCTATCTAATATAATTTCTATAAGTATTCTATATTAGCTAATAATAGTTACAAGAAATATATAACTAAGGTCTTTAGTAGTACTAGATTCTATATAGGGGATAAAGTAAGTATACTTCATAAGTTAGTTTATAATTACTAAAATACTATTATACTTAGGTTCAGTTATTAGCCCTTTTAACTTAAGTAGTTTAATAATAAAGCTAAGTAAAACTAATTACTATACTACTTCGGAGATAGGTAATAATTAAATCTTATCATAAGGTTAATATTAGCTTAGCTTACTTTTAGCATAGATTTTATAATCTTTAATAGTATTTATTACTTCTTATCTAGTACCAGCCTTATTATAGTATGATTAGAAATATTTCTACGTTTTAGTAACGCCTTAGTATTTATATATAGGTATTAAGTATACCTTCCTAATAGGTTTAAGGGCTATTTATCTAGTTATATTAGTACTAACCTTCCTAGCTATTATTAGAAGTTTTATAGCTAGTATAAGGTTTCTATTCTTATCTTAGTTAAGAATAACTTAGGTCTCTTTAGGTACTAGGATATTATAGTCTAGTTATTAGCTAAGAGTATTAGCTCTACTATTCTTATTTCCCTTCTTTTAGACAATTTTAAAGTTAAATCTAAATAGAAATTCTAACTATCTTACTTATTCCTTATTAGGTGTCTTTAAGGTAGTAAAATATAAGAGATTCTTATAATCTATATATATCTTAGCTAGGTATTTAGTTCCTAATAATCAGGGTCTCTATTCTCTAAAAGCTTTAATAATTACTATAGGTTCTTTATTATATATTTAGTAGTTAAGTTCTAGTTTATTAAACCTTCCTAATATAAAGGCAATTAGTTATACTTAGTTTTCTTTAGTATATTATCTAACTTATATACTTATAGTGAAGTTTAGGGCGGGAATCCTAAATTTTTATAGTTTATTAGGGTTTAGTATAGCGAGTATAATATCTTCCTCTACTAGTTAATGAATTTTATTAAAGTCTTATCAATATTCCTTAGTTTACTAGAATATATTATCTTTCTTAATAAGGTCTTAAAGCTTTCTATTAAATTCTATATAGTTTCTAATAAATTATTAATAGAAGTTTATAAATCCTTATAAGGATTATATATCCTTAATAGAAGTAGGTATAAGCTATTTATAAATAGCTTTTACCTTATTCTTTAATATCTTAATAATCCCTAGTATAATAATAAATCCTAGGAACTTACCTTCTTATTAGTAAAATTCTACTTTTAGCTAGCTTAACTAAGAGTTTTACTTCTTATAGTTATCTAAGTACTTTATACATATATTCCTTATATTCTTCTAGGTCCTTAGAGAAGATAAGAATATTATCGAGCTATATTATAATAAACTTATCGAGGTATAGTTATAATATTCTATTAATTATTGTTTAAAAAGTTACTAGTATATTCGTGAGCTTAAAAGTTATTATAAGCGTTTTAAAGTACCTATATTATATTCTAAATATTATTTTCTATTCTTTACCCTCCTTGATATAAATAAGATTATAAGCTCCCTTAAGGTTAAGGGCTATAAATTAGTTTATATTATATAAGAGGTTATATGACTTAGAAATAGGTAGTAATAAGTAATAGGTCTTAATAGTAATATCGTTGAGTCTTTAATAGTTAATATGAAGTTACTTTTCCCTATTGTTCTTTAGTATAAAGAGTATTAAATACCTTATAGGTAATATTCAGGGTCTAATAAATCCCTTCTTTAGGTTCTTATTAAGGTAATTATTAAGTACTTCTATTTCTTCTTAGTTAAGTCTATAAATCTTCTTAAATATTAGTTCTTTTACTAGTTTTAGCTTAATTTTGAAATTATAACTACTATATTCTAGTAACCCTATATCGAGCTCCTTAGTAAATAGTTTCTTATACTACTAGTATTCTACTAGGATAGATAGTATTTAACTTTCTATATCGGTACTTATTACTACTAGTATCCTAGCATCTATATCCTTATTTCTTAGGTATATAGGGTTTTATATTACTTCAGGAGTTCTTCTTAGGTCGTTTAAGGCACCTTTCTTAGGTTATTACTTAGTAACTAAATCCTTTGCTTATTATAGTTAGCTAGTTCTCTAATCTATTTATAGGTTATACTTCTATAACTATAGAAGTCCTAGACAGGCCTCTAGCCACTGCATAGTGATTTTACCTGCTTAAGTGCAACAGACCTTCTAACTCCGCGCTAACTAATGATATATATCCTTTAGTCACGTGATCTTACTAACCACCTTTCCTAACCATAGCCGCACTTATATATACCCGTTATACTAGATAGCCTCACGATTCTTAACTTTATATTAATAATAACGTAGTTTTTAATTATTTGATAGACTACGAAACTATTAACCTATCCTCTCGCGCACTACCCGCGCTGCTATTAAATACCGCCTCTCTTACCGCTTTATCCGCTAGAACTATACTATTATTAGTAATACTCTTTCTATATTAAAGCAGTTAGCGCAAGCTATACTCACTAATATTTCTCTAATAAGTCTATGCTACCTAGGCTACCTCTACCTTAGTAATATAGAGGACCTACTTAAAGAAGGGCTACTCTATAGGGTATATAAAATAATCTACTAAACTTCTACTACTAAGTTTATTTACTTAGCGTTAATATTATTATACATTATAAAGTCCCCTATTAGGGTATTAAGATAAGCCCCCTTAAGGGCTATACTAATAATATACTCTCTATATATAGCGAAGTAGTTAATAAAAGAGCGGGTTTTATTAATTATGTTAAGGCTAAACTCTGTAGTAATCCCCTCTATATTATTTATACTAAAGGTTATACCTTATTTAGCCTTAGTATATTTATATATAGGGTCTAGTATTAATATAGTTAAGGGATAAGGATAAGGAAGAGGGAGAGGTATAAGGCCCTGCTTATAGTAGAGCTTCCTATACTTCTAGCTATAAGAACCTCTTAGGAAAGACCTCTTTAGTTAAGGAGTTACCTCTTATATAGTAATATTTATAATACCTTACTAGAAGGTTAGCCTTTTAAGCTAAGGAGTTATCTTATATAGTAGCTTTTACCTTACTAGAAGGTTTAGCGAGGGCGTTGCTATAAGAGCCTTAGTAGCTTATTTAGCTCTGATATAATTAGCCCTAGTATAGCGCGTCCGACCTTATATAGTAATATTTAGAGGGTTTGCTTCTAAGTAGGAATATATAGGGTTCCTATATTATTTTCCTTAACTAGTAGAGGGTATGGGTTAAAATACCTATATAGTGTTTCCTAAATTATACCTGCGAACTAGGTAAATTTGTTATAGTCTTTTTGCGAAGGGGCTGCGGCGTAATTCCGAACTCAATAGAAGTCCTAGGATAATATTATAATTATCTCCTATATCTATCATACTAAAATAGAGTTACTCTTAATAGTTATAGTAACTTAAAGGGAGTTATACTATCTCTAAATTAATAAGGCCTCTGCTATACTATACTCTATCTTCTTTAATATTATATAGGTAATATTCTTCTTCTAGAGTCTTTTCTCTCTATTTAAGTTATTATTAATTTACTATACTAAGTAATATAAGGTTAGCTTATACGCTACTATCTCCTATTACTAGCGCGGGTTCTCTATTAACTATTATATTAATTGAGAGATATTCTTTATCTATTTATAAGGTATTAGTACTATATAGGGACTTTATTATATCTACTTATTATTATCCTATTTTAGTAAGCGAGTTTAGGTTTTTAAATACTTATTTTTAGGGGTTATTTAGATTATCTTACCTTACCTATATACCTTAGGAAAGCTTTTTTCTTAGATTCTGAGTCTTAATAAGCTAGGTCTTTCTTATAGGAGTTATAATACTTTAGCTTTACGTATCGAATATACCTTATATTAATCTTATTAATATTCTTCCTATAATATCTTTCTATTATTTAGATATCTTATAAAGTAGTTATAGCTAGGTATAAAAGTAGTAATTCCTTTTTTATCTTAGTAGTATATTTATTAATAGGGGAGTTAAGAAACTTAGGAAGCATATAGAATAGGGTTATTATTCTACTTATAGAGGTAGTATTTATAATTATATTTTTCTCCTAAGTATTCTTTATACTAGTTACTAAGATAGTATACTTAAAATACCTATAGGTATTCGTTATATATTAGAAGTAAGTATTTATTATTATTATTAGTTAAGAGTAATTCCTTTACTTGTTTTTGCTACTCTATTATAACTCTATAGAAATATACCTTCTAATTATCATTAAAGGGTATAACTTCTTATACTTAGAGTTTTAAGTTTATTCCTTTATTATTAGACTCCTCCTTAGAACTAGTAATATTATTCTTAGATTTAGGTCTATAAATAGTTATTATATAAGTATATTATTATATAATATCGCAAGGCTTATCTAAATTATAGCGGGTTAGAGGCTCTTATTCTTCTACCTATGTATTAATTTATTATCTTATATAGCTGTTAGATTCTCTCCTAATTCTTCTTCTTCTTTATTAGGTTCCTTACTAACTTATTCTCTAAGTTCTTAGTTAATCTATTAAATTTATTTAGCATTTTGCTTAGTATAGATTTATCTTTCTAAGTATAATTCTTTAGCTCTAGTTTATTATTACTATATAAAGTTATAAGGTTCATTCCTAATATATTACTCGTAAAGCTATGGGGTATTTTTAAGTTATTTAATACGGATTAGGTTATTATATAGTACTACCTAATTATCCCAGTATTTATAGGCTTATAGTATCCTATCGAGTTATTAGGTAGCTTTGCGTTTAAGCTTAGTATTACTGCGATATCCTACTATAATAGTCTTTATTAATATAGGTTTTATAATTCCTATAGTATTATACCCTAAGCGTTAAGGGTTCTTTAGGTATTATCCCGCTTATTCCTTAGAGTCTAAATAGATTCTATAGTTATTATTATAGCATATAGTCTAGCTGAGTTATTAGTATAGGATATACTTACTTACTATACTAACTTGATATATTTATTCTATGATAGGTATAAATTACCTTTTCTTAGGTTATAAGTAGTTATATATAATATATCTAGTTTAGTTATAGTTAAAATACTTAAAACCCTTCTTAATATCTTTAGTAGCTATACTAAGATCTATAGGTCTATTACAATACCTATAGGTAATAATATACTAAGCTACCTGATGATTATACTATAAGTAATTCGTTCGCTAACTATAACTATTCTAGTATTAGTTATATAGTTACTACTAAAGCTTTTATCCTTAATTAGGGATTAGTTATTATTCTCCCTTTTCCTTATATTATTTGTATGATTAACTATTAATCTTAATCGTAAGTTCTATATAATAGAGGAAGTTATTAGGTCTATTAACCTTACTAATTTAATCTTTAACTTTATCCTTAAGGTTAATATAGAATATAAAGATTTTACTTTTATTAATTAAGTTAAGCTATATATAAATACATTGGAATTCTATAGTATAGTCTAGGTCTTATTTTACGTATTATTGTTTATCTAGGTCTTAGAATAAGGGTTTTAAAATATATTCAAATCCTTAGAAGCTACTAAAAATATCTTATATTTCTATAGAATACTTATCTAGTATTTCCTTACCTAGATACTCTTTAAGGAAGGGTTTAAACTACCAAAGGGCTTATCCTTTAAGAAAGATTAAAATATATCTAACTTTATTAACTTTATTATTAAAGTTACTATAATAGAAATCTTAGTAGTTCTTAACTTATATTAGGAATCCTTTAAGGTATCCTAGGGTGCTATTAAATAAAGTAAGCGAGTTAAGCTTAAGTTTCTCATATCTATTAATAATCATAAGCTAGGTATTAACTTTATTCTAAAATATCTAATTCTAATACTTAAGGTTAATAATTCTAGCTTAGGAGGTCTAAAAAGCTTATTAAAGTTCCTTAATAGAGTTAGTATTATTATTAAATAAGGATTATATTTTCCTAAAGTCTTATTTAACCCTTTAATCGAAAACGTAATACCGTTATTTGATAAACATAAAGTTATTCTCAGGGATTATCTTTATTATTAGAGTTATAATCTCTTATTCTAATATCTTTAAGTTCCTAGGCTATATTCCTAGTAAGCTACTATCCTAAGCTAGAGGATAAACTAAGTATAGGGTTAGTGATTGAAGTATAAGAGGATATATTATTATAATACTATTAGTAGGTATTAAAAGTTAACTTACTAAATAGGAGCAATTAAAGTATTATAATTAGCCTTCTAATAATAGGGTTTCTACTAGTAAAAGCTAAGGGATAATATATAATAATAATATTATCTTACTAATCTATATTACTAGGTTAGATTAGGGGGTTAAGAGCTATGGTAGTTAATTATAGTCCTTATAAGGTAATATATAGTATAAAATAGGCTAAGAGGATCCTAGGGATAGTTATAAAGTTAATTACTAAAGAGCTATAGAAGTCTATTCTTAAGTCGGGCTTAAGTCTATCCTATATATAAGTCCTAGATATCCTTCTTTTCTTATCCTAAGTAATTATCCTCTTATAGTAATAAGCGCAATTAGTTAGTTATACTAACTAATTACCTACTAATCGTTCTTTCCTATACTGTACTAATTATTTCTTATTTTATTATTATATAACTTATATTATAGTTCTTCTACGCCGGGTAAGGCTCGCTATTCCTATATTATCCTATATATAAAGGTCTCCTGAGCGCTAGTAGCGCCTATAGGGCCACCCTAGTTTATATACTTCTAACGGGTCGTAACACTATACTTCTCTATGAAGTAAAAGAGGAAATAAGTAAGCCTTTAGGCTCACTATAAATAGTAACTTAGAGTTACTAAAATTAAGCTAACTATAACTATAAGGTATAGAAGTAAATAATAATAAGTAAGGCCTTTTTAATTATTAATTACTATAGAGATAGCTTTATAATGTCACTAATAAGATAATTTAGCTTATAGGAGTTATAGGAAATAGGAAAGATATACTTAAGGCTTAGTTAATAAGTAATCTCTTAGTATAAAGCCCTTATAGTACTATTTATATTAGTTATAAAGCTATTAATCCGCTTAAGGTTAGAAATATCTTTTACTATAGAGATCCGCTAGCGACGCCTCTAATAGCAGAAGCTTTTACGATACTGCTATCCTCATTAACGGCGAACTTGGCGACCCAATATTCGACCCTGATTTAGTCTTGCTCGACCTCGTCCAAGATACTCCTCAGCCTTTCTTTCCAGCGCTCCAGAAGCCCCATTAACCCTGGCTAATAAAGACGAACGTTCATGGCATTCCCTGAGGGCTTATAACAGCGCTCTTGCGAGAGAACCGCATTAGCATGGCCAATAGCCCATAACTTTAACTCCAGCGATATCTAGCGGGTAGAATCAGAGATAGACCGAATCTATATCGAAACTAGCTTCCCTAAATGCCCTTCCTATAACACACATAAAGATTAAAGCTGTGCTAGAGATCCTAATAAGACGCGAGACTC
The DNA here is from genome assembly GCA_036785755.1 of Colletotrichum ledebouriae. Taxonomy (NCBI): domain Eukaryota; kingdom Fungi; phylum Ascomycota; class Sordariomycetes; order Glomerellales; family Glomerellaceae; genus Colletotrichum; species Colletotrichum ledebouriae. Next base: position 12,410 of record JAVHLU010001924.1, read on the forward strand.
GGGCAAGGGACCTTAGCATTATTAACCCTCTCGTCCCAGCTAACCTTCTCCTCCCTAGTTACACGACTAACAATTAATAGTGCCGCGAATAGACACTAACCGCCACAAGCCCGTCTTGTTAATAGGTCTAAACTTAGCCTTACGTCGGATTAACTTATCGTTACTAGTTTCATCTAGGAACCACGGTCTAGGCAGCTCGGTCTATTTACTAAAAGATACCCCTGATTAAGATAGAGAAGGTAAAGATAGAGGGCATTAAACCTAAGCTATTGGACGCTAGCAACCTGCTCTCAACCCCCGTTGCACCTATTGCGAACACTAGGAACTCGAACCCAGCCGTATCTACTTATGCTATACCTGCATCGGGATTTACCCTCCGCAACACGCTGCTGAGAATAGGATATTGCGTAAAGGATAGGGATATTACGTAAAGGATAGGGTGCTAGCTAGCTAGCTAGCTAGCTGTCTACAGAGGTTCGTTCGATGGATAACTATTTCCTAGATAGGGAGTATGTCCACGCGCAATTCCTACTAGGACGCACTTTATTCTTTTAGTATAGTAATAATAAATGAAGATAAAATTGTCACGAGAGACCCTAAAAGTCTCACGTTATCTAGATAGGATATATTCTCAGATGCCTAGAGCTGCGAGGATAGTGGCGGCGGGGTTGCTAAGCTTTTACTCTAGCGCCTCAAGCTACTCTAGTTCTTCCTTATTGTCCTCAGGATCCCCGTCGTCTAGTGTATCTCGACGCAATAGCGCCAGCGGCTGAGATCGGATAGCGTCACGTTCTTGAGCGAGGATGAGGCGATATATACTATTAGATACATTCTGCGCCAAAGCGCCAACCCGGGTCCGGAAGCTATTAACCATATCAGCCTGCATACCTAGCGGGGGCAGCAAGCAGTGGCGGAGGAGTATATAGTGTGATGACTAGACCTGCAGACGGCCGTCCGCCATAGCGAAACCCGGAGCGTCCTGGAACGAGACGTTAAGCTAGCTACCTCCTCCTATATAGAGATCGTGCAGTTCGGCGCGGAGTCGTTCGGTTCGGGTGCAGAGGGCTCGGCTCGTTATAATAGCCTCGACGACGGCGAGTTCTTAATTAAGAATAGATAACATGCGCACGGCGGATAGCTAGCTTACCAGGTTCTATATATCAGAGGTCTCCTCGCGGGGGCGGAAGAAGTGTCTGAACGACCAGAACCGGGGCTCTGCTATCGCAGCGTTAGGCGCGAGTGGATCCTAGAGGCCGTGGGAGCGTGCGATATTAAGGAGCTCGTCCACCTCAGCAGCTACGGCAGTGATCTAGGTCGCGAGGGCCTCTAGGGGTAGGATATTGGCTAGGGATGTTGAAATAAGCGATAAGATAGTAACAGCTACGTGGTCGGCCTGTATCAGTCATAGCCGATGCTATTACTCAAGGAAACTGACAAGAGGTTAGACATCGGCGGACAACAGCGGGAGGTCGGGTAGTTCGCAGAGCGGGTAACGCTAGTAGCTAGTGCTAGCCGCTAGACAGCAGCCGCGGAAGAAAGAGCATTGCTAGCTGCCGAGGCGATATAGTAGGGTATTATTATACGTATCGAGCACGGATATTAGGGTAGTAGATAGGTTAGCAATAGTTAGGACGCTATCTATAGCCGCGGACAGCTATTGGCGCGACACGTTGAAGGACTCGGCGGACGAGAAGAAGGAATCAATAGTATCGTCATTATTGTCGCTACTAGCGTTGGCCTTGCTGCTGCTGCGGAGAGCTGTGCTACGCAGGCGGTTGCGCGTCCAGTCGAGCGTCTCAGCGATGGCGGGGATCTAACAGAAGCCGGCATGGTTTTCAAGGTCGACCTCCTAGCTAGAGATAGCAGCGGAGGCGGAGTTAATAATATTAGTAATAAGACGGCGCTCAGGTCGCGAGTAGCTAGCGAGGGGGTCGCTAGCGGAAGCATAGAGGATAGAGCGGATAAGCGACCTAGCGAGGGCGAGCGAAGATAGCGAGCGAAGATAGCGAAGGCGCCAGCGCTAGCGACGATATTAGGGAATGGTCGGGAGAAGAGGTTTATATATCGCAGCTACTACTACTGCGCGTCATTAGGGTGAGGGCTAGAGGAGGAAGAGGAGGGGCTTACGTCGATTAGATCGCTGCACTTAATAATATAGCATAGTAGTTATGGGGTTAGCAGGAGAGGAGGAATCGAATAGAGGATAACATAGTTACGACGGTCCAGGTATAGCGATATAGGGAGGTCGGGGTCAGGGGCGAATTCAGCGTGGAAACAGATCTCGAAGGGCTAGAGGACGGAGTCGAAGTCGGTGTTAGTATCGCTAGAGCTGGAGTTAACAGGGCTGAACTTATCCTTTATTATTACTAGCGGAGGGATATAGGCGGATGCTGAAGCGTAGCGCGTTAAAGCAGTTAGGAGGATGGTCTATAGCATGACCGAGTCTGGCGGGATAGAGTGAGTAGTTGTCGACATTAGGGTCGGCATCAGGGTCGAGTCTCGAGGGCATCGCCAATAGACTGACTAACTTAGAGCGGAGTAGCTGCTAGCGGGGTAATAGTGTGCTATGGCGGTAGCGTAGAGGTACGGAGTGCTCGTAGACTTAGGATGCAACGGGCGCGAGATAGAGGTTTGAAGCTGCGAGACATTGCTGCGGCGATGACTCTCAGTAGTAGTGGTGGTAGTAGTGGTGTTGTTGTGGTTTTGGAAGCAAACATTGTGTAAAGCAAATAAAGCGAAAGTTCACGAGACAATACGAAGACCAGCAATGTGTTATGCATACAGCTACCCGTCTGATCCTAGTGGGGGGGTCCACCTCACTACTCCCCTAAGGCCTAAGGTAGGCACCTTAGGTGCCCCTCTGCTGCCTCAGTGTGATGGGTCCCTCTGGGTATGTGTGTAATGCGATGCATTGCTATGTGGTGCCCTATGGGCGAATATATCTATATATCGGTCGTGCTTATATAACAGGGTAGCCTATATATAGGCTAGCGTGTAGTCTACCCCCCTCTCAAAATATAGTACCCTTACTACTAATATCCGAATCCTGTTCCTATCGTTATTATTATCCTATTATTATTAGGTCTATTATTAGGTCTATTATTAGGTCTATTATTATCCTATTATTATTAGGTCTATTTAACATTATTCTATTATTATAGTAGGTTATTATAATTATTATATTTTACTAAATCAGATTATAGAATCTATTAGTTATAATCAGGGCCTAGATATTAGTAGGCGACGAGGTATTACTTACTTAACTTTATATTTTATTCCTATAATATATAGTTGGGAACTAATAACTAGTCTTTAGTAGAGATAAGTAGGATTAGTAGTAGCTATCATCCGTATAGATCGAGATAGGTAGCTAGTTCTAAGTAATTAATAGAGATAATATTATAAACTTTAAAGTAGGGTAGTAATATAAAGTAGTAAGTAGATCTACTAATACGTTCTTTAATAGTAAATAAGCCTATATAGCGTTATCTATATTTAGGCCCTATAATAGTAGCTTAAGGTATATTATATCCCTTATATAGTCTTAGGTAGACCTTATTATTAATATTAAAGAACTTTATTATATAGTATCGGTGGTAATAGTACTTTATTATAACTATAGCAATAGCAATAGCGTCGTATACTAAGATTTATGCTGTTAGTAGTTAGATAGATATCGATTATAAGTTATCGACTATTAGTAATAGGATATTATTAGGAGTAAATCCTTTGATAACTTCGTTTAGTAATATTTATATCGCTATAGATTAGGTATAATTAAATTTAAATTCTAATTATAATAGATATATCAGCTAGAGTTTTAAGCTCTATAGTAAGTAGAAGTAATATTATAAGGCGGATTCGATAGTCTAAATTATCTATTTAATTTATCTATTAGTTTATAGATAGTAAGCTATTATATAGAATAGTATTATACCTATTTTATACTATATTAACTTCTATATTACTAATAAGAATTTCAAGTCTTAGTCTAATATAATAACTTTAGGAAATCCCTAGTTAGATAGTATTAAGCGATATACTAGCTAAGTTCCCTAGATTTCAGCTATATTAGTTATCTTACTAGGGATTATAAAAATCTCCTTTATTAACTTATATATCGAGACTAGAGCAACGTCGAATCCTTTATTAGATGGGGGTAAAGCTAGTATAAAGTTAATAGAGATCATATAGTATAAGCATAGGAGTAGAAAGATAGGTTATAGGTTATTATAGGCCTTATATTATCAGATCTAAAAGACTTAATATTATAAGCAGTTATATAGGTAATTTCATCGTTATTTAAGCCTATTATATATATAGTACTATAAAACGAATTCAGATAGTTTATTATAGCTGAGATAGTCACTATTATATATAACATCGAAGATATCGCTAAAGCAGGATCTCAGAATATAGAGTTATAGGATATAGTCTAAATCCGTCTTCTATAATAATCCTTATTTAATCTAAAATAGCAAGTTAGCGTAGTTATCTAGTTCTAGTTTTATATTCTCTTAGATAATATCAAGTATCTTTCGCTATACTAGGTCTAACTTATAGCTATCCTATAGTTTCTTTCTAAAATTAAGTATAATCTTAATAACTATAGAAGCTAGTTATAGCAGTCGAGTAGTACTAAGTAGGATACTAGTAACTTCAATAGGTTCTAATAGAGATCGTTCTTAAATAAGTAGTAAGTAAGTTAGCTAGTAATTATTAATTAGGTTATAGATAGTAGGCTTCTAATTTATATTATTAGATAACGTCGCTACAAATACGAGGTCCGTTATAGAGTTATTAGATAGGATATCTAGAGCTCCTAGTATATTAGCTAGTATAGCGTTATTAGCTAGAAGTTAGCTTAACGCATTAGGAACTAAATAATCCTTCCCAGCTTTATAGATAATACGGATTTCAAACTACGATATATACTCTATCGCTTAGATTAGCTTCTTATTAGCTATAACACGCGCAGTTAAGTTACTAATATTATTAACTTAACGGGATTAAATATTAATAATAGCGTTATGATTTATAAATATTATAATAGGTATAGTTTGAATGGATCGAATCTAATATTCTATTTTAAATATAGTCTATATATAAGTAGGAACCTCAAGCTCTATTAACTAGTACTATTTCTCAGCATCGCTTAATATATATAAGATAAAAGCGATTAGCTCGATTGCATTATATAGGGGGTATTATCTATTAGCTAATATAGGCAGAATAGAGTCCTTAATATAGAAGACTTGGATACTAAAGCCCTTAGATAATGTATCGAACTCAATATAACGTTATCGCTTAGGTAAAAGAATATAAGTATCGTATTAGTAGTTAACGCATCCTTAAGTATCTAAAAAGCATTAGATTCCTTCGCTATAAGTATTAGGATATTAATACCAGTTACCCACGACTTTTAAGCAGGCTTAGATATCTTACTAGTCTTCAGGGTACTATTATTATTTAGTTATTTAGAAGTACGTAATAGCATCGCTTTTTAGTCCTTAAGTAGTTCTATAATTTAAGGATATTATAGGACGTATTATTATAAGCTAGATATAAGACCGAGACAATACTCGAGAGATTATAAAGTTATTAGGAACTTAATAAGTTTAATTACTTCTAATTTAAATATAAGTATACTAAGACTAAATAAGTCAACTATTTTACCTAATATAACTACTATAGGGAAGCTAACGCAGGACTTATCAGGTCCTAACGAGATATTAGCATCTAATAGGGCCTAAAGCATATTATATAAGTCGTCGAGGTAGTCATCCAGGCCTTTAGAGGTAATAACGATATTATTATGAAATAAGTTAGCATTAGATATAAATAGGATAGAGTCTATCTACTATTATATATAGGCGTTACTATTCTTATATTCTATTATAGGATATTTAAAAGTAAATTATCCCTTATAGGTAATAATTATAAAAGCCTATTATAAACTAGAGTAGACACGCTATTAGTAGTAAAACGCTATTATATGAAATATCGAAATATATATCGCATCGGCACATTTAGTAATAATATTATCCTAGGTCTTCATTAAGTAGGTATCTATAAGAGCTATATTATTTAGTAGTTATACGTTAATAGCTATATAGCCTTTTTAGTTTATCCTAGCCGTTATCTTATTAGATATTATAGTTTTATTATCTTATTATTCTCGCTAGGCGATAAATACTGGGAACGCGAATAGCACTTATATTATTATATAACATAATTTAGGGCCTAACCCATTGATAATATATTTAAGAAAACCTTGCTCAGGTCCTCCTAATAAGTAGATCTTATACTTATTAAGGATTTACTTATCCTAGTTAGGTTTAAAATAGACGCATAGTCATTAGTCCTCAGGTATATTAGTAAAGCTAGTATTAGTAAAGATATAGGTAAACTTATCAATAAGCATAGTAAGTTATTTAGCATCAGGTTAGCAATTATAGATCTTAGCGTCCATTAGGTAGTTCTAAATTAACTATTATTAGATAACTATAGCATCAATTATATACTTCTCTAGTTAATATAGCTCCTTAAGAGCGAATTCGGATACTATTATAGCTTCAGATCTATTAGCTATCTAGACCTAACCAGTTAGGTTAATTAATATAGGATATCCAACGAATCAGTTATATTATAACGTATAGTTTAATATAGTATCGTTTCGCACGAGGATTTCTAATAAGGATACGTCTATTAATATTATATAAGATAAGATAGATAAGTTAGTAGGCTAGAATAGTAGGTCTTATTATATATTATATTTTAAGATTATATATTATATAAGCACTTATATAGCGGAATTAGCTAGTATAATATTATAAGCTACGCCTAGGTTAAGCCTACCTAGGCTTCTACCTAGGTTTACTACTAGGATAGGATAAGATAGACTTAGCTGCGTAACTTTTAGAAAACTCCCTTAGCGCACGGACCTGTTATAGGAAGACTATAGAGTAGAGCATAGAGGAGAGGAGCGTAGCAGACTTTAGTATTAGATAGATATTATTATAATTAGTACCTTAATAATCTTATACCTCGTTCTTTAGTATTTTCTTAGCAAATCTACGCCTGATTTAGATAATCTCTTTTAATTAGATCTATAAATTATTCTATATATCTTTTAAGCTTACTTTTGATACTCTTACTAATTTATAAGTAGAGCTATATTATTTATTATCTTTCTAGTTCCTATTAGTTCTAGCCCTTTCTAATAATACCTAGAGGTAGATTCTTTTGCTCTTTTTAATAGCCTTTATAAGCTTCTTAGAGAGTTAGGTACCTTCGCTATGTCTATATATCCCTGCTATTAATATATATATATATACGTAATTAATTTACTTTAAATATAATAATAACTTAAGAAATTTATAAATAATAAATAACGATAAAAGCGTAGTTTAAAGAGAGAAAGATATTCATAAACCTACCTTAGTTCTAAGGGAATAGTAATAGCTATGCTTTCTTATAGAATTAAGGTAGGAATAACGTAGACCCTAAAATCCTCCCTTTCTCTCTTTGTATACTATTAGTAGGTTCTAGCGAGTATATTCCTTTCCTTACCCCCCCTTATATATTATTAAAACTACTATTATTTAACTAGTAAGTTATAGCTAATATAGCTAAGATAGCTATATATAATACTAATATAGAGATTAGTAGTCTTACTAAGCTAACGATTATAGCGAGATTAACTAGATTAGTAACTAGAGACTAATAAATTCCTTACTATTATAGCCCTAAGTACTAAGAGCGACGTGCTAACTTTTAAGAGATATTAACGTAGTAAAGCTACGAATTCTTCTAAAATAAGAGCGTTATTAGGAAGACCCTTCTATATTAAGTAATAAGACTTAAAGTAGATTTATAATAGCCTAGAGTAATAAGATCGAGTTTATTAAACCTTTCCTATATTTATTTAGTTATTTAGTTTATACTATTTCCTTTTTTGTTTTATTTAAAGAAAGTTATAACTACTTATTTTATCTTTCTATTTAGAAGATATTATAATAATAACTTCACTTTATTAACTAGAAAACTCTATTACTTTAACTATATAATATTAACTTTAATATTTATAGACCTACGAGTATTATATCTTCTTCTTCCTTAGCTAACTTAGATACTAGATCCTCTTCTAATAAGGGGAAATAGCCTAAAGAGAGATTTATAGGAGCTTTATTTAGTAAGATATAACCTCGTGCTATAGGATAGCTAGCTTCTAATAATAGTATAGATAGGTCTACGAATCCTACCTCTAGGATAGGAGTAATGCTCTTAAGCACTCTACGTTCCCCTAAAGGAAGTTATACTTATTAGGATATTATAGCCCTTATTAATCTCCTTATAAGACGTCTTATTATTATAATAATAACTCCCTATTTAACTAGAGCGCCTAAGTTTATTAGTACTAATATCTCCGACTTTATTACTAACTATATATTACGGGCTACGCCCGGGTTAAGCCTACGTGGGCTTCTGCCCAGGTTTACTGCCTTAAGGAGCTACTTAGGGCTTACCCGGGGCCTACCTAGATATTCCTATAGACTAGCGAAATCTCTACTAGAGAGGAAAACTTCCCCTTTTTCCTCTTTAGTTTAAATAAATAATATTATAGCAACCTTATATTAAATAAACTCGGGTCTAACCCCTTATATATTTAAGCTTATTATTATAATAATAATAATAGGTCGAGCGCTACTCCCTACTAGTTAGTCTCCCTACTAGTTAGTAAGATAGTTAATAGTAGCACGGCTAAAACTCGAGATAAGCTATTATAAGCTAATTTAGTAGTAGTAATAGAGTCCCTCTAGTAATAGTTATAGGAGGTTAAGTAGGGGAATAGCTAATATATAGCTATATAAACCCCTATAAGTACTACTAGTAAGGTACTAGTAATACCTAGTATAATTCGCTAGAAGCTACTACCCTTACCCCTAAGGTTTTTGAGTAAGTAAAAGGAATATATTACTTAGATATAGTAAATAAGGTATAAGATTACTATAAATAGGGCGTTCTATACTATAGATATAGAGTTATAATACCTTATTAACTCCTACTTAGATACTATAGCCTAGTAAGTAGTCTCTACTTTCTATAGAGCTAGGGGGGGCGGGGGAAAATATAACCCTAAGGACTTTATAGCCTACCTAGACTAGATATATAAGGACCTAAATATCTAGTTATAAGCTATAGCTTAACTATAGACCCTCTAGTAGAAAGAGAATAAATCCCTAGTAACCTTCTTACTAAGATTTAAGTAAATACTAGTTAATATAAGTAATATAAACTAGCTTAGCTAAGTCTAGATCTTATTTCTAGAGGCCTCCCTTACCCCTAGGCTAAGGAATTAGCTAATTATTATTAACTTACTAGCTAATTATAATAGCTAGCTCTTAAAGGTCTAGAGTATTATATAGAAAGTAGAGCGCTAGAAGGTCGCTAGTAACTACCTAGTAACCTACTAGAGACCTACTACTAAGGATACTAAGGGGGATATCTATATAACTAGAGTAGTATATATCTTATAAGTTAAGGAAGTAAGACGCTATAACTACTAAAACTCTAGATCCTCCTTAAGTACCTCCCTAGTATAATACTAATAACCCTAGAGGGGTATAAGGGATTACTATACCTATTATACTTATAGAGCTAGAGGTTATATTACCTAGCGCTACCCTAGTAAAGAGGACTAGCTACCTAGGGTTATAGAAGTAAAGACCTTAAAGGAGGAAATAGTATATTATAAGGTTATAAATAACTACTAGGTAGTAACTAACTCCTTAAAAGAAGATAAGGACTTAGGAAAAGACTAACTCTAGAGCGAAATTAAGCCTTAGAGCCTATTAAAGAGGAGATATTAGGTTAGGAAGAATACAAATAGGAATAACTAGCTAATAATAGGCTTATTATTATTTAAGTAAGAGTTAATAGAGGATATCTAGCTTACGCCCTAGTGGATACTAGGAGTAATACTTATATAATAATTAACCTTTCCCTAGCCTGATACCTCTACCTTCTATATATTAAGAAGAGATACTAACTTATAAGAGGGTATATACTTAGTAGATTATTACTAAGTAACGCGCTAGGTATAGTAGCGTTTAACTTAGAAACGAGTAGTGGGATAGGATAGGATAGACTTAGCTATGCAACTTTCGGAAAACTCCCTTAGCGCACGGACCCGTTGCAGGAAGACTGTAGAGTAGAGCGTAGAAGAGAGGAGCGTAGCGGATAGAAAGATAGTATTATTATTATTACTATTAGTACCTTAATAACCCTATACCTCGTTTTTTAGTAATTTCTTAGCAAATCTACGCCTGATTTAGATAATCTCTTTTAATTAGATCTATAAATTATTCTATATATCTTTTAAGCCTACTCTTAATATTCTTACTTATTTATAAGTAGAGCTATATTATTTATCATCTTTCTAGTTCCCTTTAGTTCTAGCCCCTTTCTAATAATACCTAGAGGCGGATTCTTTTACTCTTTTTAATAGCCTTTATAGGCTTCTCAGAGAGTTAGATGCCTTCGCTACGTCTATATATCCCCGCTGTTAATATATATATATATATATAATTAATCTACTTCGAATATAATAATAACTTAAGAAATTTATAAGTAACGAATAACGACGATATAAATAATAATAAAAACGCAGTTTAAAGAGAGGAAGATATTCGCAGACCTACCTTAGTTCTAAGGGAATAGTAATAGCTATACTTTCTTATAGAATTAAGGTAAGAACGACGTAGACCTTAAAATCCTCCCTTTCACCTTTTTTCTATATACTATTAGCAGGTTCTAGCGAGCATATCCCTTTCCTTAACCCCTTATATATTATTAAAACCGCTATTATTTAACTAGCGAGTTATAGCTAATATAGCTACGATAGCTATATATAATACTAATATAGAGATTAGTAGTCTTACTAAGCTAACGAGTATAGCGAGATTAACTAGATTAGTAACTAGAGACTAATAAACCCCTTACTATTATAACCCTAAGTACTAAGAG
>JAVHLU010001925.1:0-23415 GCA_036785755.1 Colletotrichum ledebouriae
ACTACTCTACTATATATAGAGAGTATATTATTAGTATAGCCCTTAAGAGGGCTTACCTTAATACCCCTATAGGGGACTCTATAAGGTATAATAGTATTAGAGCTAAGTAAGTAAACTTAGTAGTAGAGGTTTAGCGGGTTATTATATACCCTATAGAGTAGCCCTTCTTTAAGTAGGTCCTCTGTATTACTAAGGCAGAGGCGGCCTAGGTAGCCTAGGCCCCTTAGAGCTTAAATATTAGTAAGTACGGCTTATGCTAACTAATAGAGAGAGCGTTCCTAACGATAGCATAGCTAGTAGATAAAGTAGTAATAGAGGTAGTATTTAATAGCAGCGCGGGTAGTATATAAGAGGAAAGGTTAGTAGTTTTATAGTTTAAATAATCAAAACCCACGTTATTATTAATATAAAGTTAAAGATCGTAAAGCTATAGGCACGTATAAGTACAGCTATAGTTAGGAGAGGATCACGTGACTAAGGCTATGTATTGTTAGGAGGCGCGGAGTTAGAAGGTCTAGTGCACCTAAGCAGGTTAAATCACTATGTAGTGGCCAGAGGCCCTTATATAAGTATTTCTAAACTAAGGTAAATTATTTTAATTACTATAGAATTAATCCTATCTTTAAAATAAGTACTATAATAGAAGATTAGAATTCTGTATTACTTCTACTACTAAGATATATTACAATCCTAGATTTTATTATAACTTACTAGTAGATTATTATTACCCTTTATAGCCTTATAAATATACTAATTAGAGGGATTATTAATACCTTAATAAGGGCGTAAATATATTAATAAGTGCTTATTCCTACTAGCCGCTAGCTCCTATATTTATTAGAGATATATATAGTAATAGAGATGACAAAGGATAGGAGGTAAGTATACTATCGGCTATACTAATGACCAGCTTTTTATTTTTATAGCTTATATACTACTTAGACTCTATAAGTACCTGATAGAGAAGTAGCGCTAATAACCTATATTTAAAGAAATAGACTTTCTTATTAGGATTTATAATAAGGATAATTACTAAATAAGTAAATAATATAATAATCCCCCTATATAATACTCTCTTCTTAATATATAGTTTTTTATATACCTCCCGCTCTTATTAGAGCTGTATATGTTAAAGGAGATTAAGAGGGATAGGAGATAAGTATATTATAAGCTATACTAATTAATAGCTTTTTATTTTTATAGCTTATATATTACTTAGAATCTATAGGTATTTTATAAAGAGGTAGTATTAATAAGCTATATCTACTTAAGCTATATATCTCTAGAGATAACTTTAAGGTCTAACTTAATAATAAGAGCTAGCTTATATACTACTTAAAATCTATAAGTATTTTATAAAAAGGATAAGTAACTAGGTCCTAGAAAGCTTAGAAATAATCCTTAATAATAAAAGCCTCGCGCTATATTCTAAGGTTTTATCTCCTAAGTTTAGTTATAACTAACTCTATTTAATAGTAATAAGGGTATAAATATTCTAATAAGTATCTATTATTTACTTCAAGAAATAGACTTTCTTATTAGGGTATATAGCGGGGATAATTACTAAATATATAAATAATATAGTAATTTCTTTATATAGTATTCTCTTTTTAATATAAAGTTTAATATATACCTCCTGCTCTTATTGAAGCTAAATATACTAAGAGAAATAAAGAGAGATAAGAGATAAGTATACTATAAGCTATATTAATAAATAGCCTTTCATTTCTATAGCTTATATACTATTTAGAATCTATAAGTACCTTATAAAGACATAGTATTAGTAAGCTAAATCTACTTAAGCTATATATCTCTAGAGATAACTTTAAGCTCTAAGTTAATAATAAGAGCTAGCTTATATACTATTTAGAATCTATAGGTACCTCATAAAAAATAAGTAAGTAAGTTCTAGAAAGCTGTAAGGTAGTCCTTAATAATAATGGCTTTATACTATATTTTAAGGTTTTATTTACTAAGTCTAGTTATAGCTAACTCTATTTAACTTTAATAGGGGTATAAATATTCTAATAAATACTTATTATATCCTTAAAGAAATAGATCTCTTTATCAGGATTTATAATAGAGATAATTACTAAATAAGTAAACGATATAATATACTCTTTATATAATACTCTCTTCTTAATACCTAGTCTTTTATATACCTCTTACTCTTATTAAAGCTATATATACTAAGAGAGATAATAAAGAGTAGAAGATGGGTATATTATAAGCTATACTAGGGAGTAGCTATTTATTTATATAGCTTATATATTACCTAAAATCTATAGGTACTTTATAAAGAAAATAAATAAGGAGATCAGATTAATTTAAAAGCAATAATTAATAACTATATTACGAATAGTAGTTCTTAATAACTACTTTGTATTATACTTTAAAGCTTTATCTACTAAGTCTAGTTATAGCTAATTCTATCCAACTTTAGGATAAGGGTATAAATATACTAATAAAAACCTATTTTAATTAGCTACTGGCTAGAGCCTTAATATATATATAGAGCTTATTAATAAAGAGCTAATAAGAGTTAATAAGAGTAGTATAGACTAAACTAAGCTATATAGACCTATATTATCTAGACTTAGGATAAACTAGCTTAATCCTTTAAAAGACTAATTATATTTGAGCTTTTAATATATAGGGGTTTAATAGTAATAAGAGAGTTCTTTTTCTTAGGTAGGCCTAGCTTCTTAAAAGGTGGAGATTAACCTTCCTAACGGAAGGCATAAAGAATATACTATATTATTCGCTTATATAGTAATTACTATTATTATAAATCCTAATAAGAAGATCTATTTCTTTAAGTATATAATAAGTACTTATTAATATATTTATACTCTTATTAAGGTTAAATAAGGTTAGCTAAAACTAAACTTAGTAAATAAAACCTTAAAATATAGATTAAGGCTCGTATTATTAAGTACTACCTTTAAGCTTTCTAAGACCTATTTACTTATCTTTTTTATAAGGTACTTATAGATTTCAAGTAGTATATAAGCTAGCTCTTATTATTAAGTTAGAGCTTTAAGTTATCTCTAGAGATATATAGCTTAAGTAGATATAACTTATTAATATTATCTCTTAATAAGGTACCTATAGATTCTAAGTAGTATATAAGCTATAAAATAAAAACCTATTTATTAGTATAGCTTATAGTATACTTACCCTCCTAACCCTCTTTTTCTCTCTTAGTATATATAGCGTTAATAAGAGCGGGATATATATAAAAGACTATATATTAAGAAGAGAGTACTATATTTGCGGATTACTATACTATTTACTTATCTAGTAATTATCCCTATTATATATCTTAATAAGAAAGTCTATTTCTTTAAGTAAATAATAGATATGTATTAATATACCTATACCCTTATTATTATTAAATAGAGTTAGCTATACCTAAATTTAGTAGATAAAACCTTAGAATATAGCATAAGGCCCTTATTATTAAGAACTACCTTTAGGCCTTCTAAGACCTACTTACTTATCCTCCAAAATAAAATCTCTATAGATTTTAAGTAGTATATAAGCTAGCTCTTATTATTAAGTTAGAGCTTAAAGTTATTTTTAGAGATATATAGCTTAGGTATATATAGCTTACTAATACTACTTCTTTATAAGGCACCTATAGATTCTAAGTAGTATATAAGCTATAAAAATAACAACTACCTATTAGTATAGCTTATAATATACTTATCTCTTATCTCTCTTTATCTCTCTTAATATATATACCTCTAATAAGAGTAGGAGCTAGTAGCTAGTAGGAATAAGCACTTTCTAGTATATTTATACCTTAATTAAGGTTAAATAGAGTTAGCTATAACTATACTTAGTAGATAAAAGTTTAAAATATAATACAAAGTAGTTATTAAGAATTAACTTTAGTAATATAGCTATTAAGGACTACTTTTAATTTTTAGAGGATCTCCTTACTTATTTTCTTTATAAAATACCTATAGATTTTGAATAATATATAAGCTATAAAGTTAAATAGCTACTACTTAGTATAGCCTATAATATACTTACCTTCTATCTTTTATTATTAAACTCTCTACTCCTCCTTACCTTATTATTATACTCAATTCTATACTTATAGCGCTTATAGATACTTAGATTATTATATGAATAACTCTCTTAAGTCTTATAAAAAAAGTAATTAGTATAAGGAGTACCTAGTATAGAGATATATTAAAAGTATAGTTTATAGATATAAATACTACTTATAGGGTTCTTAGTAGTATAAGCCCGCTCCTTATAATAAGTATAAGGTACTATATTATAACTACTTTAGGATTAAATAAATAAACTATATATAGCTATTACGCGCTAAAAGATCTTTATCTCCTATAAGCTAGTAAGGAAAGTAGCGGAGGTATAAATAAAGACTTAATAGTAGAAGTCTCTAGACCCCTTAATTACCCTAAATATTTATTTAAAGTCCTATTTACTAAGATAAGCTTTCTAGAAAGCTAGCTTTATTACCTTAGTAGTTTTATAAGAGAATATCTATAATATAAAAGCTACTTCTAAATATTTATTACTAGGGATATTAAGCTAAAGCTAGGTAAGGCTTATAGCTACTTAAGAATTATAATTATTAGCTAGAAGGTATAGGGATAATAATAAAGAGAGGAAGGAATATCTAAAGTTAGTTATTAGAGTATTAGATAAAAAGAGGTATATTACTTTTCTTAATTTTAAGTATAGGGATATTAGAACTTAGGATTTAGAGAGTTATTACTAATAGGAAATAATAAGAGCGAGGTTAGTTAGTATTTTTAATACCTAAGATAAGGAAGCTATAATTAGCTTTAATAAGAAGAGATAATTTATAAAGATAAAAGAGAAAATATAAAGGAGCTAGATAGAGATTAAGTAATTAAATAGAAGTAGTTATTTATAAAAAGAGAAATTAATAATAGAGGATAGAGGAGGATATTTATTTAATTCTATAACTAGATTGCTTATTTTAATAGCTACTAGTAACTATTATTTCTTTTATTCTTTCTAGATATATAACTACCCTACTTTACTATTCTATTTATTATAGGTTTTTTATCTTAAGTTTATTTTATTTTATTAAAACTAAGGAGGGTAAGGGAGGAGAGTTAATTATTCTTTCTATAGGCTACTAATACATTACTATATTATTAAAGTAATTAGTAGATATAAAAAATACTCTTAACCCCTTAAACCCTCTGGATTCTCTCTCTTATATATATATATTTTTACCTTTAACATTTATTTATTAATTAATTATATAATCTTAACTACTATAGTATAGCTCTTTTTTACTTCTAACTTTCCTTCTATTCAGCCCTTTAGTTTATAAATTACTTACTCTTACTTCTTATTAATATTTCCTTTAATATATTATAATAAGGAAGGTTACTTTCTATAATAATAGAGCCTTAGATACTTATATCTAGGAGTTAAGATCCTTAAACCTTGTTATTTTAAAGGTTAAGCTTTTAATAAAGCTTATACCTAATAAACTAAATATAAATAGGTTTTAAGTATAGGGATAAAATAATAAGGATATCTTAGGCTTTAGATCTCCTAATAAGCTTAGTTACTAGCTTTAGCTAATTAAATATAAAATATACCCTCTACTTAAGAAGGATAATAACCCTAGTTAAATAAGCCTTTTCAATATAATATTAAAATATAGCCTTATTAAGTATTAAAATAAGATCTTAGAAGTAGTAGAGAAGATAATTTACCCTTAATACTTTTAATAAGTTATAACTAGTATATTTAATATTATTACTATACTTAAATTAGTAACTCTATAATATACGAAGGATATCTTAATAGTTACTTATTACCTTATAAAGCTTACTAAGCCTAGTTAACTACTGTATTATAATATAATTAGAGGTATAAAAGATAGCTTTAATAATAGAGATCTTAGGGATACTATAGTTCCCTATAGTAAAGCCGAGTCCCTGAAATATACTTCTTATTTACTTATAAGCACTTAAGTCTACTAAGATAATTACTATAGGTCTACTAATCGATCTATAAAACGGGAGAAACTAGTTCTATAATACTTAATAATTAAGAAGAGGAGTAGAAGGATAACTATAAACCCTAATATTTATCGCTATAAGTCTTTTATTAGGAAGTAATATAAGAGAAATCTTGATAAAATAACTATATCTTATTAAAATTTAATATATAAACCATCTATTATAAGCTTCTAGCATATACCTTATTAATTAGCTTAGGCTTTTTATATAAATTAGAAGCCTAGTATTACTAAAGTTGCCTATTAAAATAAGATATTAAGCTTAGATTAATTATCTATCAATAGCTTTTACTGGTAAAATACCTCTAGAAAGATACTAGGTCTAACTAAAAGTAGATAGAGTTCTATATAATTAATACTTTAAGTTAAGAGATAAGGATATTAGGAAAATAGTAACTTAAAAGGATATTAAATATTAAATAGCTAAATATACTTTTTAATTTAGAGACCTAAAAGCTTCTTTTCTAGATAGAATAGATATTAACCTATTAATACCTAATAGTACTAATTTATAAACTAGCTTAATAGTTCTTTCTAATCTAGAAGTATTAAAATCGGAAAAAGGATTATTAAAAAAAACTAAATATTTAGAATATAGGTAAGAGGAATTAGTATAAGAAGTATAAGAGGGATTATAATTAATAATATCGTATTAATTATATAAAGCACCCTAACCGCGCTAGGTCTCTAAAACTATTTATATTACTCTACTTAGCCCCTATTACCCTAAGAGATATTATATTTAACCCTATTAATACTTTAGTAATATTTATTACTAAGAGATCTAAAGGAAACCCTTTACTAAATAAAAATAAACCCGTACTAGTAATCCTATAATATATATAATAGAGTTAAGAGTATGAATTACTTAATAACCTAATATAGAAGAGGGTTGCTTATTAAGACTTTGAAAAAATAGAATATTTAATAAACCTCTATAATATATAAGAGAAGTTAAGAAAATAAGAAGAATTAGATAATTTAGAGGTTATAACCCTTCTTATATTTATAACTTAGAGTTACCCTTATAATATCTATATCCCTATTAATAGGCTAGCCTAGTAACTTAGAAAAGAGATTAATAAGGCTTCTATAGAGCCTGAAAGATAAGAAGTAAAGAACCTTTAGGATGCTACTAGAGCTTTCTTCTTATTAAATTATAGTTATCATTACTAGGCTACGATCTTTATATATTAGATATATAATAAATATCTTTATTATAACTCTATATAGGACTAGAATAGTAATTAATACTTTATTAAGGTAATATAGGACCTTAATATATAGTATTATAAGATAGGAGCCCCTTAATAACTCTAAAAGCTCCTATTAGTTAACTAATATACCTCTATAATTACTTTAGAGTTCTATAACTTAACTATTAATAGTAATATAACTCTATAAGATATTCTATTAAGCTAAGAAGACTTTAAGAAGGCTCCTTTTTTCCCTCTATACCCTCTTACTCCTTTACTTATAAATAGTAATATAATAAACTTTAGGAATAATAATAATATTATACTATCTCTTATAGGGGATATTCCTTAACCTATTTATAGATTATTAATATTATCTGGGTCTACTTTATTTAAAATACTAGATAATAAGCTTAAATACTTTAGATACTAACTTTAGTTATAAGTCTTATAGATACTAAGTTATTAAGTTCGAAATTACACCGCAGCCCCTTTATAAGAAAACTATAATAAATTCACCTAGTTCGCAGGTATAATCTGGGAAATATTATATAGGTATTTTAACTTATACTCTCTACTAGTTAAGGAAAATAATATAGGAACCCTATATATTCCTACTTAGAAGCAAACTCTCTAAATATTATAAAGTCGGACGCGCGCTACACTAGGGCTAATTATATTAGAGCTAAATAGGCTACTAAGGCTCTTATAGCCTAGAAAAGCCACTACGAGAGATAGCTCCTTAACCTAAAAGGTTAACCTACTAGTAAGGTATTATAAATACTACTATATAAGAGATAGCTCCTTAAGTAAAGAGGTCTTCCTAAAGAGGTTCTTATAGCTAGAAATATAAGAACCTCTATAAGTAGGACCTTATACCTCTCCCTCTTTCTTATCCTTATCTATAAAGTCCTAGGTATACCTATAACTTATAATAAATCCTTAATTATGTTAATACTAGACCCTATATAGAAATACGCTAAGCTTAAGCGAGGTATACCCTTTAGTATAAATAATATATAAGGGATTACTAGAGAGTTTAATATTAATATAATTAATAAAACCCGCTCCTTTATTAACTACTCTGCTATATATAGAGAGTATATTATTTTAGTATAGCCCTCAAGAGGGCTTACTTTAATACCCCTATAGGGGATTCTATAAGGCGTAATAGTATTAAAGCCAAATAAGTAAACTTAGTAGTAGAGGTTTAATAGGTTATTATATATCTTATAGAGTAACCCTTCTTTAAGTAGGTCTTCTATATTATTAAGGTAGAGGTAGCCTAAGCAGCCTAGGCCTATTAGGGGCATGTTAATAAGCATAGCTTACGCTAACTACTTTAACACAGGGAGAGCGTTGCTAACGACGGCATAGCTGCTACTAGCGGATAAAGCGGTAATAGAGGCGGTATTTAATAGTAGCGCGGGTAGTGTGCGAGAGGATAAGTCAATAGTTTCGTAGTTTAAATAATTAAAACCTACGTTATTATTAATATAAAGTTAAAGATCGTGAGGCTATTAATAGGCATATATAAGTATAGCTATAGTTAGGAAAGTTATAATTACGTGACCGAAGGCTATATATTATTAGGAGGCGCGGAGTTAGAAGGTCTGTTGCACTTGAGCAGGTAAAATCACTATGCAGTGGCCAGAGGCCTATATCTTCCATATATAGGCCCTTACTTAGGCGTATCCTAGCCCCTTTTCCTGCGCGCACCCTATTTATAGTTAGTATACCTAGGTCGCTTTAGGCCTGCGCGCGGAGCCGGGCTAATATCGCGCTGAACTCGTAGCGCACGTTCCGGACCCTATAATCTAATAAATATAGATTAAATCGACCCCTTTGCGTGCGCGGTAGGGGTATAATATATATATTGAAGTAGTAGTAAATCCGGCTGAATCGGGCGATATCTATATTAGCTATCTTTAAATATAAATTCTATTAAAGTCTATATATAGAGATTTTAGAAAGTCATACATTAATACATTAATTATTTTATACTCTCTATTATATTATGTAATAATAATAGTCTAATTACTATATATAATACTGATTAAAGCTATTCAAATAAATTTAAAATATTAAACATACTTATATATTATCAATATATAAACCTATGATACGTTAATAATTACTAATACCTCTAGTGTTCTTTAAAAGCTTCTAGCGTTTTAATTAAGCTCTATAGACTAAGTATTTAGCTCCTCTAGTAGAACCAAATTTAATATAGACTTAAGTTAATAGAAATATAGAAGTATATTAAATCTAATAATATAAAAAAAGAGGATTCTAAAGCTATCTTAAAGACCCCTCTAATTAAGCTAGAAATTTTGAACTACTTCTTGAAGACTAGGGTCTTAATAATAAACACTTACTTTAATAGAACAAGAGTATTATTAACTTATATATTAATTACTCTTTTACTTAATTTAAAATACATAATCTCTATGGAGTTTAAGCTAGCTAAGTTATTTTATAACTTAATAAAGTAAGATTAATATATCTATTGTATATAAAATTATATAGCCTCTAGCTACTACATAGTAATTTTATCTACTTAAGTATAATGAACCTTCTAACTCTATGCCTCCACAATATATATATAGCCTTTAGGTATATAATTATAACTCTCTTAAATATAACTATACTTATATATACTTATAGCTTTATAATCTTGAAATCTATACTTTAATAATAATATAAGTTTTAATTATTTAATCCACTATTAAGTTCGGAATTACGCTACAGCCCCTTTATAAAAAGACTATAATACATTTACCTAGTTTATAGGTATAATTTAGGAAATACTATATAGGTATTTTAACCTATACTCTCTATTAGTTAAGGAAAGTAATATAGGAATCCTCTACGTTCCTACTTAGAAGCAAACCCTTATATAAAGTCGGATATGCGCTATACCGGGGCTGATTATATTAGGGCGGAACGGGCCACTAAGGCTCTCGTGGCCTGGATACGCCCTCGCTAAACCTTCTAGCAAGGTGCTAATTTAATAGACTATTAAACTATTAACTTATTCGCTTATATACTACCTATATTACTATTTAATAGTACTATGGGTTTATTCGCTTACTTACCTAGTAGGCAGGACTCTTACTCGCCTAGTAGGTTAGATTCAGCTTTAGATCCATAGCCCGGGGTAGGGAAAACTTGGACCTAGCGAGCAGCCACGTGACCCCTCACATAACCCACCTTATTAGCTTCCTATATCGTTCCTACCTCCCTAGCTACCTTCTAATATTAACTTAATTATTCTAGTACTACGCCTAACCCCCTCTCTATAATATACTAGTATTATAAAACTAATAACTACCTCTATTACTGCTTTATCTACTAGGAATCTTATTTCATTAGGTTAGCTAATGCCTTTATAGTAGCTTTACTATTAGTAACAACGCTCTCTCTATATTATAGAAGTTAATATAAGCTATACTTATTAATATTCCCTTAAAGAGCTATCTCTAAAATAGTATTATAGAGAACCTATTTAAAGAAAAAAAGAGCTACTTATATTTCCTTTTATTAATACTAGGGAGCGCTAGCTATAGCTAGCTCTAAGGAGAACACTTCTATTAGCAGGGTTACGCTATATATAAAATAAATCTAATTAGTAATACTATATATTCTACTCCCTATACTAGGGAGCGCTAGCTATTAGCTCTTTGAATAAGATATTAATTATAATATCTAGTATTTAATATAAGTAAATAATATAATAATCTCCTTATATAATAATCTCCTCTTAATATATAGTCTTTTTAATACCTCCTACTCTTATTAGAGGTATATATACTAATAGAGATAATAAGGGATAGGAAGTAAGTATATTATAAGCTATACTAAGGAGTAGCTATTTATTTTTGTAGCTTATATACTATTCAAAATCTATAGGTACCTTATTAAGAAGTAGCGCTAGTAAGCTAAATTTACTTAAGCTAAGTATCTCTAGTAATAAGTTTAAGCTCTAACTTAATAATAAGGGCTAGCTTATATACTACTTAAACTCTATAGGTATCTTATAAAGAGGATAAGTAAGTAGGTCCTAGAAAGCTTAAAAGTAATCCTTAATAATAAGGGCCTCGCGCTATATTCTAAGGTTTTATCTCCTAAGTCTAGTTATAATTAACTCTATTTAACCTTAATAAGGGTATAAATATACTAGTAAATACCTATTATATACTTAAAGAAATAGATCTTTTTGATAGGATTTATAATAAAAGTAAATACTAAATAAGCCAATAATATAATGTACTCTTTATATAATACTCTCCTCTTAATATATAGTTTTTTATATACCTCCCGCTCTTATTAGAGCTATATATACTAATAGATATAAGGAGGAATAGGAGGAATAGGAGGTAAGTATACTATTAAGTTCGGAATTATGCTATAGCCCCTTTATAAAAAGACTATAATAAATTCACATAGTTTATAGACATAATTCGGGAAATACTATATAGGTATTATAACCTATACCCTCTACTAGTTAGGGAAAGCGATATAAGAACCCTATATATTCCTACTTAGAAGCAAACCCTCTAAATATTACTATATAAACTTAGATAAATACTATGCTAGGGCTAATAATATCGGAGCTAAATAGGCTAGTAAGGCTCTTATAGTAAAGCTACTACGCGAGATAACTCCTGAACCTAAAAGGTCGACCTTCTAGGAAAGCAAAGGCTATATAAAATAACTCCTTGACTTAAAAGGTTAACCTTCTAGTAAGGTATTATAAATATTACTATATAGGAGATTACTCCTTAACTAAAGAGGTCTTTCCTAAGAGGTTCTTATAGCTAGAAGTATAAGAAGCTCTATTATTATAAGTAGGGCCTTATACCTCTCCCTCTTCCTTATCTTTATCCCTTAACTATATTAGTACTAGACCCTATATATAAATATACTAAGCCCGAGCGAGGTATACCCTTTGGTAGCCTAAGCCCCTTAGGGCTTATTAGTTAGTATAGCTTATGCTAACTACTTTAATATAGAGAGCGTTGCTAATAATAGCATAGCTACGAAGGCGTTAGCTAACCCGATTAAATAAGAGGCGTAGCGGACGAAGTAGCAATAGAGGCGGTATTTAATAGTAGCGCGGGTAGTATATAAGAGGAAAAGTTAATAGCTTTATACTTTAAATAATTAAAAACCACGTTATTATTAGTATAAAGTTAAAGATCGTGAGGCTATCTAGTATAACGGGCACGTATAAGTATAGCTATAAGTAGGAGAGTTATAATCACGTGACTAAAGGCTATGTATTATTAGGAGGCGTGGAGTTAGAAGGTCTATTATACTTAAGTAAGTAAAATCACTATATAGTAGCCAGAGGCTATAAGTATACTATAAGTTAAACTAATAAGTAGCTTTTTATTTTCATAGCTTATATATTACTTAGGATCTATAGATACCTTATAAAGAGATAGTATTAATAAGCTAAATCTACTTAAGCTATATATCTCTAGAGATAATTTTAACCTCTAAGTTTATAATAAGGGCTAGCTTATATATTACTTAAAATCTATAAGTATTTTATAAAAAGAATAAGGAAGTAGGTCAAGGAAAGCTTTAAAAAAGTCCTTAATAATAAGAGCCTTATATTATATTATAAGGTTTTATTTACTAAGTTTAGTTATAGCTAACTCTATTTAACCTTAATAAAGGTATAAATATATTAATAAGCACTTATTATACACTTAAAGAAATAAATCTCTTAATTAGGATTTATAATAGGGATAATTAATAAATTGAGCTCGGAATTACGCCGCAGCCCCTTCGCAAAAAGACTATAACAAATTCACCTAGTTCGCAGGTATAATTTAGGAAATATTATATAGGCATTTTAACCTATACCCTCTACTAGTTAAGGAAAATAATATAGGAACCTTATATATTCCTACTACTTATAAGTAAACCCTCGTATAAAGTCGGATGCGCGCTATACTAGGGCTAATTATATTAGAGCCGAACAGGCTACTAAGGCTCTCGTAGTAATACCCTCGCTAAACCTTCTAGTAAGGTAAAAGCTACTATATAAGATAACTCCTTAACCCAAAAAGTCGACCTTCTAGTAAGGTAAATACTACTATATAAGAAGTAACTCCTTAACTAAAGATATCTTTCCTAAGAGGTTCTTATAGCTAGAAGTATAAGAAGCTCTGCTGCTATAAGTAGGGCCTTATGCCTCTCCCTCTTCCTTATCCTTATCTAACTTATAATAAATCCTTAACTATATTAGCACTAGACCCTATATATAAATACGCTAAGCCCGAGCAAGGTATACCCTTTAGTATAAATAATATAGAGGGGATCGCTAGAGAGTTTAGCCTTAATATAATTAATAAAACCTACTCCTTTATTAACTACTCCGCTATATATAGAGAGTATATTATTAGCATAGCCCTTAAGAGGGCTTATTTTAATACCCCTATAGGGGACTCTATAAGGTATAATAGTATTAGAGCTAAGTAAATAAACTTAGTAGTAGAAGTTTAGTAGGTTATTATATACCCTATAGAGTAGCCCTTCTTCGAGTAGGTCCTCTATATTACTAAGGTAGAGGCAGCCTAGGTAGCGAATATTAGTAAGTACGGCTTGCGCTAATTGCTTTGATATAGAGAGAGCGTTGCTAATAATAGTATAGCTGCGAAGGCGTTAGCTAACCTAATTAAATAAGAGGATTATAAAGATAGTAATAACTTCTAGCGGATAAAGCGGTAATAGAGGCGGTATTAGTAGCGCGGGTAGTGCGCAAGAGGAAAAGTCAATAGGTTTATAATTTAAATAATTAAAAACTACGTTATTATTGATATAAAGTTAAAGATCGTGAGGCTATCTAGTAGGGCACGTATAAGTATAGCTATAGTTAGGAGAGGATCACGTGACCGAAGGCTATGTATTATCAGGAGGCGCGGAGTTAGAAGGTTTGTTGCACTTAAGTAGGTAAAATCACTATGCAGTAGCTAGAGGCTATAATTAATAAATAAGTATATAGTATAATATATTTTGTATATAATACTCTTTTCTTAATATTTAGTCTTTTATATACCTCTTGCTCTTATTAGAGCTATATATAAAAAGAGAGATAATAAAAGGTAGAAAGTAAGTATAACGTGGTTAATAAGCGAGTAGGCTAGATAAGCGTGTAGGCTACATAACCGCTATTAAGCTACCTATATTACTATAACACATATTCCTCTATTTAGAACAATAATAGCATAAAATAAAGATACTTAATTAAACTTAGCTATTCTAGCTCTCTAAAAACATCCTAACCTTAGTATTTAGGCTATAGTAAAGATCTATAATACTAGTCATATTACCTTAGGCTATAGATTAGAGGGAATACTATTACAACGCAATACTACTCCTAACTCGTAGATTTTAATAACGCTTAAAAAAGAGAAGCTAGTTAAGTATATTCTAGACCTAGATTCCTAATCGTTTCCTCCTTATATTAGTAGTATAGAAGATATAGCTAATTAACTACTTACTAACTATAGCGCGCCCCTAGTTAGGAGGTGCTAGGCTTTAAACTTTATTAAGCGATAACTATGGCTCTAGATACGCCTTTTTTAAAAGTATAACTATAGAGGGCCTAATATAAAGATCTAGATGTAATAAACGCGTAGTTTCGCCTTATAGCGAATATAATTATAAAATCTAGTATTATAGACTCTAATATCTATAGCTTTAATAAGACTAGCTTAGATTATATCCGGGATAGTTATTATAAGTATAGAAATGCGTTTAAATATAAAAATAATATAGCCTAGTAATTATAAATAGCTTATAGTTATTTAGGCTATTAGCTTATTAGGCTATAGCGTCCCGCTATATAGTATTATCGCGGGCTAATATTACCTCTCTACCTAGTATATAGAATCCGGTCTCCTATATAATTAGGTTATTATAATATCTAAAAACGGATAGATAATAAATAAAAGAGGCTTAGATTAGCTCTAGTACTTCAAGTAGTATAAAAAACTACGTATAAGTAGTAGTTATTACCTCCTTATTATTAATAGGTATAAAAGTTATTATACTACTAACTTTGAGATATATTATAAGGAAAATAATATCGTTATACTCTATATACTAGCTTATTTATCTTATCTAGTTTAGCCCTTAGATGTTAGGTATTTTCAACTACTAAAGATAGCTTATAGTTAATAAATTAAGGATAAGATACGCTAGGGTAATACGTATTTATAAAGGAAGACTTCTTTCCTATATTTTATAACGCCTTTATATAAGCCCTTATAGTTAAAAATATCTAGGGCAGTTTTAGAGGGGCTAGGCCTATCCCTCTAAGTATCGAAAGTATACTTTTAAAGCTTAATATAAAGCTATATACTCTAATACCTCTAGGGTCCCTCCTAGTAATAACCCCTATATAGACTTCTTAGATACTAAATAACTTAATAGAGGCGTCTTCTTAGTCTAAACTTATTAAGAATTAAATCTCTTATTATTAACATAGCTTACTAACTTTAATTATTAAAGCTATAGAGTATTTATTAAAGGGGGCGCGCGGATTTATATACTAGACTATATTATTAAGGTTTAAGAATAGGATCCTTTAAGAGGAGAATAATATACTTAGCTAACGCTAGAGGGCTAAGAAAACGTAGCTTAGATAAGGAGGAAGTCTTATTATAGGTAATACTAAGGACCTTTAAGTATAGAGAGAGGTAATAACTTATATTAAGGAGGAAATGTATTGGAGTAGTAGTTATTAGCTAAGGACTAAGACGGGCTAATAGTGACATAGCGTCTATAGGAATACTAGTTATAATATATAAATATATTAGTTTATTAAAGAGATATCTAATAAAGAGGTTTCTAAGTAGTTTTAATTAAGTTACCTTTCTTAGTGCTACCTATTACTTATAAATGTGATATAGTCGTGGTTAGGTGGCCCACTCGCTTATCTAGCCTACTTGCCTATTAACCACGTTACTATAAGCTATATTAAGGATTAGCTATTTATTTTTATAGTATATATTTTACTTCAGATCTACAGGTATCTTATAAAGAAAATAAGTAAAGAGATCCTTGAAAAATTAAAGGTAATCCTTAATAATTATATTACTAAAGGTAATTCTTAATACCTACTTTATAGTATATTTTAAAGTTTTATCTACTAAATCTAGTTATAGCTAACTCTATTTAACTATAGAATAAAGGTATAAATATATTACTAAGTACCTATCCCTACTAGCTACTAGCTAGAGCCTTATTATATATATAAAGCTTATTAATAAAGAGCTAATAAGAGCTAATAAGAGTAGTACAAACTAAGCTAAGCTAAGCAGACCTATATTTATCTGGACTTAGGATAAATTAGCTTAATTCTTTAAAAGCCTAATTAGATTTAAGCTTTTAATATATAGGGGTTTAATAGTAATAAGAGTTTTCCTTTTCTTAGATAGGCCTAGCTTCCTAAAAGGTGAAGAGTAACCTTCCTAATAGAAGGCATAGGCTACTCATTAAGCTGCTCTACTTGTTTCCTTATTAGGTCTTTCATTAGGTAAAAGTATAACCTTAAGTTATCTAAGATTTAACTCTATTAGAAGTAGTAAACTCTATAAGTTTCTAAGCTTTCGAGAGGTTTCTTTATGTAGTATAGACAGTATTAGCAATACTATACTATACTATATTACGTGATTAGCCTCTATTATATAGCTCTTATAAGATTATTTTTATATATAATAGAATCTCTTATATAATCTCTTATATAGTCTCTTAGAGAATCTAACTAATTACGTTATACTATATAGAAATTGAAAGAATATATCAAATTAACTCCTTGGTATATATTATAGAGAACAAATATAGATATATAAAAGTAGTAATAAACTTAGCTACCTTAGACGATATCTAAATTAGCTAGTCTTAGGTATAGATTCTATTAGAATATATATTAGGATAGGATAGGATAGACTTAGCTACGCAACTTTTAGAAAACTCCCTTAGCGCACGGACCTGTTGCAGGGAGACTATAGAGTAGAGCGTAGAGGATAGGAGCGTAGCGGAGGAAAAGGATAGTATTATTATTATTACTATTAGTACCTTAATAACTATATACCTCGTTTTTTAGCAATTTCTTAGCAAATCCACGCCTAGGAGAGATAATCTCTTTTAATTAGATCTATAAATTATTATATATCTCTTTTAAGCCTACTTTTAATATTCTTATCGATTTATAAGTAGAGCTATATTATTTATTATCTTTCTAGTTCCCTTTAGTTCTAGCCCTTTTTAATAGTACCTAGAGGCGGATTCTTTTGCTCTTTTTAATAGCCTTTATAAGCTTCTTAGAAAGTTAGGTACTTTCGCTATATCTATACGTCCCTACTATTAATATATATATATATATAATTAATCTACTTTAAATATAATAATAACTTAAGAAATTTATAAGTAATAAATAATAACGATATAAATAATAATAAAAACGTAGTTTAAAGAGAGGAAGATATTTATAAACCTACCTTAGTTCTAAGGGAATAGTAATAGCTATGATTTCTTATAGAATTAAAGTAGGAACGATATAGACCTTAAAATCCTCCCTTTCTCTTTTTTTTTATATACTATTAGTAGGTTCTAGCGAGTATATCCCTTTCCTTACCCCCTTATATATTATTAAAACTACTATTATTTAACTAGCGAGTTTTAGCTAATATAGCTAAGATAGCTATATATAATACTAATATAGAGCTTAGTAGTCTTACTAAGCTAATAAGTATAGCGAGATTAACTAGATTAATAACTAGAGACTAATAAACCCCTTACTATTATAGCCCTAAGTACTAAGAGTAACGTACTAACTTTAGAGAGATACTAATATAGAGAAGCTACGAATTCTTCTAAAATAAGAGTATTATTAGAAAGACCCTTTTATATTAAGTAATAAGACTTAAAGTAGATCTATAATAGCTAAGAGTAATAAGATCGAGGTTACTAGACCTTTCCTATATTTATTTAGTTATTTAGTTTATACTATTTCCTTTTTAATTTTATTTAAAGAAAGTTATATCTACTTATTTTATCTTTCTATTTAGAAGATATTATAATAATAACTTTACTCTATTAATTATAATATTTTATTACTTTAACTATATAATATTATCTTTAATATTTATAGACCTATAAGTATTATATCTCCTTCTTCTTTAGCTAACTTAGATACTAGATCCTCTTTTAATAAGGGGAAATAGCCTAAAGAGAGATTTATAAGAGCTTTATTTAATAAGATATAACCTTATACTATAAGGTAGCTAGCTTCTAATAATAATATAGATAGGTCTATAAATCCTACTTCTAGGATAGGAGTAATACCCTTAAGTACTCTACGTTCCCCTAAAGGAAGTTATATTAATTAGGATATTATAGCCCTTATTAATCTCCTTATAAGATATCCTATTATTATAATAATAACTCCCTATTTAACTAGAGCACCTAAGTTTATTAGGACTAATATCTCTAACTTTATTACTAATTATAAGAGCCTTTTTATAAGACTAATAAAGATATAAAGAACGAGGTCTATATATATAGCTCTAGCGACTATTAAGACGTAGTAAAATCTTATATTAGTAAAGCTAAGACTTAGAAGGAAGCTAAGGAGAGATATTTATACTAGTTCGGATTTATAGACCTTAAGTCTTATTAAGATCCTAATAAGGACCTTTAGAACCTAGTTATAAGATCTTATATTAAGGATAATAACCCTTCCTAGGTTATAGCGTTAATTACTACTATTTAATAGCTTTAATAGAGAGCTATCTAGTATAGAGACCTAGAACTTACTAATACTAAGCTTATTTATATTACTTATTACTATTTTTTAGAGAGGGCTATAAGAGCTATAGCCTAAAGTCTTAGCTATTAGCTTATTAACGTTATTTTAAAGTAATAGGTTATAGTTAAAAATACCCTAATTAAATCGTTTACTACTTACTAAGAAGTTTAATAGTTATCTAACCTTATTAAGCCTAAGCTAATAATAACGCTTTATATCCCTACGAAGATAATTCTAATAAAGTAAAGGGCTAAGGCTAAGGAACCCTCTATAGCCTAGATTACTAGCTTAATTATTAACTCTCTTATAGAGAACTTTAGGACCCTAAATATTAATAGGGCTAATTATAAGATAGATATCTTAACCCTTATTAAGAGAGTTACTAGCTAAGGAGATAATATTTTTAATCTAAACGCTATAGAAGCTACTAACCCTTATAAATAATAATCTCAGGACTATTTATAGACTTAATATTAAATATAATAGTACTTTTACTTATAAGCTAGACGTAGGAACTACTAAGGAGGATATTAATAATACTAGGGATTTAGAAGAGGTAGAGTAAGAGGAGGCTATAGAGGCTTCTAGTAAGATAGACTATTATAATATATACCTTTTTAAGCTATAGGGGCCTGCTAGTTTTATAGCGCTATTAATTATATTATTATTAGCTATATTAAGTATCTTAAGGCTAGCTAGAATAGGGTCTATTACTATATATCGCCCTATTACTTTATTAGCACCCTAGATATAAGTACTAAGCTTAAGATAGGTATTATTAATAAAGGCTATAACTATAAATTAACTAATAGTTAGACGATTTTAAAGTATATCCTAATTAATGAGGATACCTTTATATACTATATAGTTACTATAAGTAAGTTAGCGGAGAAATAATAGCTAAAGCTTCTAGAGGAGGTTATAAGAGTTATTAGTTATAATAAAACACGCCCTAAACTATCTATTAGCTTTATAAATTTATTAAAGAATACTACTTAAGTATATAACTTTATAAATATAACGTTCTTTAGCTTTAAGGTAAAGAACTAGTATATCGACCTAGTAGAAGATATCGCTACTATAGAAAGAGGGAAAACTAGAGGGTATTATATAGAACCTTATAATACTTATTATTACTAGGCTCCCTAAATAGTAGATATACCTATAATTTAAGACCCTCCTATTTAAATTACTTAGAGAGTTATAGAGCTCCTAAATAATAAGGAAGATACTAAAGACGCTATATTACTAAATACCCCTGAGGAATAAGTTAAGTAGTAGAAATAGGATAAAGAATATAAGCTTTAGATTTAATATAATAATTTTTAAACTAGCTATACTCTTACTCTTAAGCTATATAGTAAAAGAGTAAATAGGAAAGTAGCTATCCCTAAAGCCTTCCTTTATTAGAACTAGCCCGATTAGAATAGGGTAGTCTATAATACTACTAAAGCTATAATCGCTAAGTATAAGGATAGATATAACTTAAAGGTATAAGAGGTCTTTAGTCCTACTAATATTATACTTCTAAATTAATTTAATAAGACTAGAGAGAGTAATAAGGAGCTATAGGAATAAATAGATTAATAGAATAATAATAAGAACTATTCTAAAAGCTAAGCGACTTTAGCTACTATTTCTATAGACTTACCTAAAGATTTATAAACTAAGGTAATTTAATCTAACTACTATACGATTAATCCTATCTTTAAGATAGGTATTATAATAGAAGATTAGGATTTAGTATTACTTCTACTATTAAGATATATTACTATTCTAGACTTTATTATAACTTACTAATAGATTACTATTACTCTTTATAGCCTTATGAATATATTAATTAGGGGGATTATTAATAATAGCTCTGCTATTAACCTTATTAGTAAAAGTTATATTAGGCACCTAGGCTTATAGAGCGATATAGTTAAGATAAATATAGGGATCTATGGGATTACTAATAGAGAGCGGAGAACCTAATTCATAAGTATAATTATAAATAATATTTATATTAGTAGTAATTAGATTTAAGATATTAGCTTTTTTATTTTCCCTAAAAACGCTTATAAAAAGGACTTAGTACTAGGAGCTCCTTTTATCTTAAAGGCTTAAATAATATAAGATTATATATAGAACTAGATTATTAGAGTCCTTTAGTCTAGGAATATTAAAATTAATATCTTACTATCGTTTTATATAAGAGACTTAACTACTTAGTTCTTAGAAATTATTACTAAGATAGACTGCTTTATTTCTTCTTAGTATTAATATACTCTCTTATCTCCTATAGAGGAGGGGAAATAGAGGTTATTATTAATAGACCTAATATAGTAATAGGCTTAGACTTTATAAGGGATAAATAGTAAGTTAATAATACTAAGAATAAGGAAGAGTTAGATATAACACTAAGGAGTATAAGGATACGCTAGGATATTAAAGCAATTTAATAAGCTTTTAAAAGATCTTATAACCTACTAAACAAAGTCAAATAATAATTAGACCTAAATAAGGAAGTTATTACTATTTTTAAAGAATTTAGACTAACTTTTAATAAAATCCTAGAGATTATAATTTATAACGAAGTTACCCCTAAGCTTAATAAGATCTATAAAGCGATTATAAGTATAGGGTATATAGTAGGATATAATAGCTATAATATTAATTATAAATACTATATTTATAGACCTAAGAAAAGAATAATAAAGAAGAAAGTACCTAGGAGGAAGTATAAATTAGTATATTAGAAAGTAGTTAAAGTTATTATAGCTATAGATACTGCTTTCTCCTATAATAATTATAAACCTATACTAATAACGCCTATATTACTAATAGAAGATATTAATATAATATATAAGATAAAAGATAAGAAGATTTAACTTATTAATAACGCTATATTAAACGGTTTAACCCTAGATAGAGACCTAGAGTAGAAGTTAAAGGCGTAGGTAAAGGCTAAGAAAAATATAATCCTAGATCCTAATACCCTATTTATAGGCCTAGTTATACTAAAGTTTTTAATTATTAAGTAAGGAATAAGGCTTATAAGAGCTTAATAAGAAGCTATTTTTAAGACTATTAATTATTTATAGCCTAAAGAAAAGAAGCTCGTTTTAGCTATTCTTACTATAAGAGAGAAAGCTTTAGCTTAGGAATTTAAGTATTATAGCTCTATATACCCTTCTATTATACCTCTATAGATAATTTAAATAATATTATATAAGGCGTAATAAGTAAAAGGAATCCTAATATTAAGAGGACTAGAGTAGGATATTATTATAACTCTAAAGGATAGACTAGAGAAGGGAATCCTTAAGTAAAGTTATATAACCTATTATAATCTATTCTTCCTTATATAAAAGAAAGATAGTAAGATAAGGCTTATTAACTTAGTAACTAAGATAAATATAGTTATAATATAAGACGTAGTACTACTCCCTTTAGTAAATAACGTTTTAAAAAACTTCGCTATATATTAACTATTATTACTACTAGACTTCTTCTTAGGATATAACTAAGTCCTATTAGACCCTATAAGTAGAGATTTAATAATATTCATATTACTTATTAGACTACTACGGATATATATATTACCTTAAGGAGTAATAAACTTAGTTACTTAGTTTATATAGGTTATAATTAGAATTCTATATAACCTTATCCCTAGCTACTATAAAGCCTTCTTTAATAATATTACTATTAAAACACTAACTTTATAATATAATAAAAAAGAGATCGAGTCTTATCTAGGGATTTATAGATTTATTTTAAGATACTTATAGAATATTAATAAGCTCCTAGTTAATTTAGAGCTAGTAGAGTATATAGTAGTAGTAGTTAAGTTATAGTAAGCCTAGGAAGTAGTAACGATTATTAGCTATATTTATAGTATTAATAGGTATAATCTAGAGGAAGCGAAGATAATTAAGATCTATAAATAAGCTACTTATACTAATTTAATAAAGTTAAGGGCTTTCCTTAGGATTATAACGTTCTATAGATCCTAGGTAAAGGACTACTTTACTATTATAAAGCTGCTTACTAACTTATTTAAGAAGGATATCTTATTTAGCTAGGAGGAGAAGTAATAGATAGCTATAGATACCTTAAAAGTAATACTTATAAGGGCCCCGATCCTTATTATTATAAACTATAGCCCTAAAGGAGGAGATATCTACCTTATAGTTAACGCTAGTAATATAAGATAGGGCAGAGCCCTAGAATAATTTATTAATAACTAGCGCGTAGTCTCTCGCTTTAAGAGTAATACTTAGTTAGGACTAGAGCTATTATATAATACTAGGAAGAAGGAATTATATAGTATTCTAAAGGCTTTAAAGAGGGTATAT
>JAVHLU010001926.1:0-23413 GCA_036785755.1 Colletotrichum ledebouriae
AATTATAACTAGGGTAGCTAGAAGCTAAAAGGGTTATAACTTATTTATTATCTATATCCTAGTAATAAACCTAGGAGTAGTCCTAGAAGTAATATTAGAAGTAGCTTCTTCTAAAGCCTCTTAGTTATATAGAGTAATATATTAATTATAAGTGCTCTACTCCTATAGGTATTAGATATTAATATCTTAGTTTTACTTAGTAATATATATATTAAGAGTTAAGGTTTCTAATAAGGTCTTACTTAGGTATAAAAGTCTTTTAAAGTTATCTAAGTTAATATATTTCTAGATTTTAATAGCTTAAGCTTTAGCTTAGATTATAATATACTAAGTAATAAAATCCTTATATATAATTAGGTAGTATAATATTATTATAGGTATAATAAAAAACATAATAATTAAGGTTATTTAAAAATAGAGAGTTTAGAATAATAAAAAATAATATATATTAAAAAGGAAAGAAGGAATAAGAGAGAGGAAGTTTTAATAAATACTTTTAGTAATAAAAGCTTATTTTAAAATAATAAATTAGAGGTCTAGTTAGAGCTGAGCGTATAACCATTAAGAAATATCCTATAGGGTTATATTTATAGTTACTAAAGAGCTTATTCTATTATAATAAGAGTAGTTATAATATAGTTACTTATAACTATAGTTAGAGGAATAACCCCTAGAACAAGGTCGCTCTAGAGCTAACGTTAGTTATATACCGCGCTAGGAACGGGCGATACTAAAAGTATTACAATAAGACCTTTATCCATATAAGTAGATAGATATACCTATACCCTACTAGAGAGATATAGGAGAAATAGCCGCTTTAAGCTAAAGAAACTTTTAGATATTTAAGTTATAATACTAAGGTAAGGCTTTCGCTCTTAAGGTTATAAGGAAGTTATCTTCTTCACTCGGCTTATTCTTTAGTTACTATTAGTTCTACTATTCCTACTATACTTATTATAATTACTACTACTAGTAGGCGATTTTATTCTAGTAGAAGTATTAATAGCTACAAAAGTAGTAGCAAGAATACTAATAGTATTATAAGTATCTAATAGGTATTAAGGTTAGCTATAAAACCTATAGCATATAGCAATATTTTAGTAATAACTTCGTTACTATCTTAGACTATTAGCTTAAAAGACGGGAAATAATAGCACTAAGGCTAATTACTTATACCTATCTTATAGGTAATATAAGTAATATAAGCTAAAGTATATATGCGTTTAATATAGCTATAAGAATCCGGAATGAATATAACCTCAAGATTTAATCCGAGGTGCAGTCTTAGTTAGACCCCTAGGATATTATGCTGACATAAGCCGGAGTTAATTATTAACTATAGGGATTTAGCAATCCTAGTTTCCCTATATAAACTTCGAATTACTACTCTACTATAGAGTATTTAGAAGCTAGTACTACAATAAGTATAACTAGTAGCTCTTTATCTTCCCCGCGGGAAAGTTCGCTAGTTACTAGAAAACTCGAGCGGGAAACCCTCCTTAGGGGCTCGACCCCCCTAAGTATATTAACTTATAGTATAGTCTATTAGAATTATCTACTATATATCCCTAAAAAGTTATTAGGGACTTTAATAGAGAGCTTCGGCTTAAAATAGTAGTAATAGGATCTAAGGGTTATAATATTTATAGTAGTAGGTCTAAGATATTATCTATTAATATTCTCTATAGTAGTTATAAGTAGTATAAGAATAAAGGGAAGATAGAGTATTCTATGCCGTAGTAATAAAGTTAAGCGTTATTTAGTTATAACGTCTATTACTTTTTCTAACTTAGATTGCTTTTTAATAATAAAGGTAACCACGAAAACCTATTTAGGGGCTTACTATTATAATACCTTTAGCATCGCCCGTTCCTAGCGTAGCACGTGACTAACGTTAGCTCCGGAGCGACCTTTTCCGAGAGGTTATTCCTCTAACCGTAGTTATAAGTAACTATATTATAGCTACTCTCGTTATAATAAAATAAGCTCTTTAGTAACTATAAATATAGCTCTATAAGATATTTCTAAATAGTTATAAGCCTAGCTCTAACTAGACCCCTAATTACTATTTTAAAATAAGCCTTTATTATTAAAAGTATTTACTAAAACTTCCTCTCTCTTATTCCTTCTTTCGTCTTTATTATATATAATCCTCTATTATTATAAACCCTCTATTTCTAAATAATTTTAATTATAATATCTTCTACTATTATTACTATAGTATTATACTACCTAACTATATATAAAGACTTTGCTACTTAGTATATTATAATCTAAGCTAAAGCCTAAGCTACTAGAGTCTAGAAGTATATTAACCTAGATAACCCTAAGGGATCTATATATCTAGGTAAAACCTTATTAGAAACCCTAACTCTTAATATATATATTACTAAGTAAAACTAGGATATTAATACCTAGTACCTATAGAAAAAGAGCGCTTATAATTAATATATTGCTCTACTTAACTAGGAGGCTCTAAAAGAGGCTATTACTAATACTACTTCTAGAACTACTCCTAAGTATATTACTAGGATATAGATAATAAATAAATTATAACCCCTTTAGCCTCTAGCTACCCTAGTTATAATTAATAAGAATACTATAGGTATATAGGAATAATACCTAGAGTATTTTTATTCGCTTACTATATAAGAGTCTAAGTAAACCCGCGAGGATTAAGAGTTTAAATAGATTAACTATCTAGTTATAGAGACTATTACTTATAATATTATTATACCTATATATATAGAACTTCTCGCTAAAGGGGATATAACCCTTTATAGCCTTATTATTAATCTTAAATATTACGATATACTAAGCGAGGCTAATACCCTTATTATTATTTAAGAGGAGTATATCTAAGTCCTAGAAAAAGCAAATAAGAGTATTAATCCTAACGCCTAGATTAAGGACTTTAGGGGCGTTTACCTCTATATTACTTAGCTTAAGTTTCCTAAGGTAAGTAATACCCTTGCTTTAAAAACTTTTCTTTAAGTAGTAAGTTATTACTTTATACTTATTTAGGCTAATATAGAGATTATAAATATCCTTAAATAAGAGCGAGTAGAGACCCAATATACTAATATATTTAAGGACCTCTTATATAAGGACGTACTCTACTCGAGGTTATAAGGATAAAGCGCTAGAGTCTTTATAATACTAGCTAGCTATATAAACGAGGCTAACCTATTAAGTATTCTTATAACTAGTATCTTATCTAGTAGTAAATAATGCTTATATAAGTTAAGCTATTAATAGCTAAGTATTAATTATAACTACTTAGAAGCTACTTTAACTAGACGTTACTAGAAGGGCCCTTATATATTAGTAATAGATATATAAGTAGCTTAGATCTATAACTAGTTAAATAATAACTTACGCCTCGCTAATCTTAATATTAAACTCGCTTATAAGGGCTAGCTACGTGCTATACTCTATAAGGGTAAGAACTACTAAAGTAATAAGGGGGGTAATAAGGGTTTATCTAGGAAATCTAATATAGCCCTAAGCTACCCTATTAATATAATAATAATTGCTTTCTATATAGCCCTCTTAAACGAGGTTAGGGATAATATAATTAACTTAGATAAAGAGTACCTAAGTATCTTTATAACCCTCTACTTAGGACCCTATATATTATATAAGTCTATAGTCTTAGATAACTATAGAGAGATATACCTAATAAATAATAAGTCCCTACTTATTCTCTCTTTAATTAGGTATTATAATAGAGAATAGGTTAATTCTAGAATAGCTTTATATCTAATTATTATAAAAGGTATATAGATTATTAAGAACGCTCTTAATAGCTTAAAAAGCGCGAATATAGAAGACCTTATGCTCTATAATATAGGATATATAGAGAACTTTTATATTAATATTATCTCTAAAGCGCTACTTTAGAAGATAGGTATTTAGTATTTAAAGTATAACTATATACTTCGCTTTAGAACCTATAAAAATAACGTTATAGTTAAGAAACTTATTAGGAAGGCGAACCTCGCCTTCTTTAAATATAAGCTACGTTCCTTATACTCTATTCCTAAGTAGATCCCCTAAAGTATTAATACCATTATTAATAATATAAACTATATGCTTATAATATATAAGTATACCTCTTTTATATTACTACTAGACTAGAGTAATAATATAATACTTTAATACCTCCGAAGTAGCTACTTTAGCCCTAAGGCTCTTAAGTAGCTAGTATATACTACTCAGGGGGTAAGGATTAAGGGCTTAATACGCTTATGGTATTAATACTACGCGGTTATATATACTAAATAGGTGATTTTGAGATAAACATTAGAAGATAAAGTAATACGCCCTTACTATAGAATTATATAGAATCTCTTTAACTACCCCGAAGGCTTTAACTAGAACTAGTAGCTCCTTATTATTAAGGATAAATATACTACTTAGCTCTTCGTATTTCTATATATTAATACAACCTATAGTAGTATTATACTTGCTCTATATACTTTTAAGTAATAGGTATCTTGGCCTCTAGCCACTATATAGTGATTTTACCTGCTTAAGTGCAATAGACCTTCTAACTCCGCGCCTCCTAATAATACATAGCCTTCGGTCACGTGATTATAATTACTAACTACCTTTCCTAACTATAGCTGTACTTATACGTGCCCGTTATACTAGATAGCCTCACGATCTTTAACTTTATATTAATAATAACGTGGTTTTTAATTATTTAATAGATTATAAAACTATTAACTTTTCCTCTCGCGTACTACCCGCGCTGCTATTAAATACCGCCTCTATTACCGCTTCGTCCGCTAGAAGTCGTTACTATCTTTATAACGCTCTCTCTATTTAGCGCAAGCTATACTTACTAACGTTTAAGCCCTAATAGGCCTAGGCTGCCTAGGCTACCTCTGCCTTAGTAATATAGAGGACCTGCTCGAAGAAGGGCTACTCTATAGGGTACGTAACGACCTACTAAACTTCTACTACTAAGTTTACTTATTTAGCTCTAATACTATTATACCTTATAGAGTCCCCTATAGGGGTATTAAGGTAAGCCCTCTTAAGGGCTATACTAATAATATACTCTCTATATATAGCAGAGTAGTTAATAAAGGAGCGGGTTTTATTAATTATATTAAAGCTAAACTCTCTAGTAATCCCCTCTATATTATTAATATTAAAAGGCGTGCCTTGCTTAGGCTTAGTATATTTATATATAGGGTCTAGTACTAATATAGTTAAGGGATACGGATTAGGATAAGGGAGAGGTATAAAGCCCTACTTATAGTAGAGCTTCTTATGCTTCTAGCTATAAGAACCTCTTAGGAAAGACCTCTCTAGTTAAGGAGTTACCTCTCGTATAGTAGCGTTTATAGTACTTTTAGCACCTTACTAGAAGGTTAACCTTTTAGGTTAAGGAGTTATCTTATATAGTAGCTTTTCTAGGCTATAAGAGCCTTAGTAGCCCGTTCAGCTCCGATATAATTAGCCCTAGTACGGCGCGTATCTAACTTTATACGAGGGTTTGCTTACGAGTAGTAGGAATATATAGGGTTCCTATATTATTTTCCTTAACTAGTAGAGGGTATAGGTTAAATACCTATATAGTGTTTCCCGAATTATACCTGCGAACTAGGTGAATTTGTTATAGTCTTTTTGCAAAGGGGCTGCGGCGTAATTCCGAGCTTAAGTAATAGGTATCTTAATAGAAGGGACTTTCTATTTATGGGATTAGATAAGACGTTGAGAGGTTAGTAATTTTACTTATAGGCTATATAGGATATAAGGATTAGACCTATATAAAAGGAATAGAGGTTAAAACGACCCTACTATATATAAAGGAACTAAATAGCGGAGGGGAACGGGCTAGTTAGGAAGTTATAACTCGAATAATTAAGATACTTACTATAGCTAGCTTACTTATAAAACTATAGGCTAAGATAGTAATAGTAGTAATAACGCTTTATAATATAAGCCTACTTAAATACTATAACTAGTATTCGCTACTATAGATTAAAGAGGAATAGTTCTACTAGTACTTTCGCTAGTAGTAACCTAATAACGGAGCGGCCCTAACTTATAACCTTCGCCCTTACTAGGGATATATATATACCTATAGCTACTATATATACCCCCTTAAGAGGGAATAAGAGAGAGGAATTAATAAGAGAGACTTTAATGTACTACTATAGGGATATATTAAATACCTAGTAGGATACGTTCTAAATGCCTATAACTTATATAGGGTCTAGATCCCCGCGTTATAAATAGTTATTATTATATAGAATATAACGTTTAATAAACGGACTTTCTATATAAAGGATAAGGTAAAAGAGGCTATCCTAGAAGATATTATCTATAAGATAGTAAAAAAGATTAAAAAGCTTATATTATAAGTTAACTTTAAACTTTAGATCCTAGGCGTTATAAATAAGGATAAAGCTATATTAATACTTATAGCTAAATAATTACCTATCCTAACCCTCGTTCCTATAACTTAGTCTCTAAATAGAAGAATCCTAAAACCTCTCAAAGGATAGGTAAGTTAGAAGGGGGGGTAGCTATTATCCCCTAATCTTATACTAGAGCTAAATAAAAGCCTAGCTCTAATAGATAGAGTAGTAAGTATAGTATATATATTAGAAAAAAACTATATTTATAAAGCTATTAGGGAAGTTAATTCTAAAGGGGAACGGATCGAGGACTATATTATAGTTAAACTACTACCTACTTTATAATATATTTCTAAAGTAAATAAGAGTAATAAAAACTAATCTTTAGATAGGAGACTCTTAAATCTACTAGTATAGCTATATTAGGATAGAGAGGAGAGGGCTAATACTAAATAGAGGTCTAACTAGGTATATAACTAAGAGGGCTATAGCTAAACTTATTAAAGCTAATAACTATGTAATCTACTACCTAGTAACCTATAACTAGGAATAGTAGAAAGCAAATCCTGCTCTAGTTACTAGTTTTTACTCTAATACTATATAGAGCGGGAGTAGGTATCTAGCTTCTTTAAGACTTT
Source organism: Colletotrichum ledebouriae (assembly GCA_036785755.1). Lineage (NCBI taxonomy): Eukaryota > Fungi > Ascomycota > Sordariomycetes > Glomerellales > Glomerellaceae > Colletotrichum > Colletotrichum ledebouriae. The sequence continues at coordinate 7,016 of JAVHLU010001926.1, forward strand.
TATACCTCATTAGTAGAAAGCCTTTTTAGAAGCTAATATAGGGTACTGTACGCTCTATAGCTATGTTTATACTACTATTTATAGTACGAAACCTGCTTATATAACTATAATAATCTATAAACGTCTTACTAATTATAACCTTACTAAGCTACCTCGCTTATAGAAGGAACTTTTAAACCTCCTATAAGCGCTCTAAACTCGCTTCGAAGAAGTAGCTTAGGTTAAGATAGGTAAATTATAGTAGATAGATATATAGTATATTATTAATTAAGAGATAATAATAAAGAGACTAATCCCTTTAAAGTAGGTATTAGAAAGGGCTAGAACTAATAGGAACTAGAAAGATAATAAATAATATAGCTCTACTTATAAATAGGTAAGAATATTATAAGTAAGCTTAAAAGATATATAGAATAATTTATAGATCTAATTAAAAGAGATTATTTAAATTAGGCGCGGATTTACTAAGAAAATACTAAAAAACGGGGTATAGGATTATTAAGGTACTAATTATAATAATATATATACTATCCTAAAGTCTACTACACTCCTCTCTTCTACGCTCCATTCTATAGTCTTCTTATAATAAGTCTATATACTAAGGGAGTTTTCTAAAGGTTATATAGCTAAGTTTATCTTATTTTATCCTAATTATCCGCTTAAGACTCTTTATAATATTATAAAAGAGAGTCTTAAAAAATAAATAAAACTACTTTATAGAAATAGTAAATAAACTCTATTTATAGATCTAATTTATTAATAATATCTTCTAAGTAGGCGATCTTATTATTAAGAAAGTCCCTTAGGTTTAACTATCTTCTACTATAGGTTATATCTTAATAATAGCCTTACTACCTCTTCCTCTTTATTATACTTCTTATCTTACTCTAATCCTTAGTATAGCTAAAACTACCCGCCTTATTATACTAGGTATAAGAAGTTATAATAGTACGCTGCCTTAGGCGTATTCTACTTAATCTAATCTTATTAGTTAACTCTCTACTAGATATAGTCTATATAGCTATAATTATACTTATTTAAAGGACTAGGCCTCTTAGGATATAATAGTATATCTATAAGTATAGTTCTTAAGCGTAGCTTAATAGTTATATTATAACTTAGCGTCTATTGAGTTCGGAATTACGCCGCAGCCCCTTTGCAAAAAAACTATAATAAATTCACCTAGTTCGCAGGTATAATTTAGGAAATACTATAGAGGTATTTTAACCTATACCCTCTACTAGTTAAGGAAAGTAATATAGGAACCCTATATATTCCTACTACTTATAAGCAAACCTTTATATAAAGTCGGATACGCGCTATACTAGGGCTAATTATATTAGAGCTAAATAGGCTACTAAGGCTCTTATAGCAACGCCCTTACTAAACCTTCTAGTAAGGTAAAACCTACTATATAAGATAACTTCTTAACCTAAAAGGTCGACCTTCTAGTAAGGTACTAAAGGTAAATACTACTATATAAGAGGTAACTCCTTAACTAAAGAGGTCTTTCCTAAGAGGTTCTTATAGCTAGAAGTATAAGAAGCTCTGCTACTACGAGCAGGGCCTTATGCCTCTCCCTCTTCCTTATCCCTTAACTATATTAGCACTAGACCCTGCATATTATGAAGTTGAAGATCGTGAGGCTATCAGCACGTATAAGTGCGGCTATAGTTAGGAAAGGTGGTTAGCAAGATTACGTAACTAAAGGCTATATATTATTAGGAGGCGCGGAGTTAGAAGGTCTATTACACTTGAGTAGGTAAAATCACTATATAGTAGCTAGAGGCTACTTAGCGTCTATAAGACTTATAACTAAAGCTAATATCTAAGGTATTTAAGCTTATTATTTAGTATTTTAAATAAAATAGACCTAGATAATACTAATAATCTATAAATAGGTTAAGGAATATCTACTATAGGAGATAGTATAATATTATTATTATTTCTAAAGTCTATTATATTATTATCTATAGGTAAAGGAGTAAGAGGGTATAAAGGGAAGAGAAGTGCTTTCTTAAAGTCTTCTTAGTTTAATAGGGTATCTTTTAGAGCTATACTACTATTAATAGTTAAGTTATAGAACTTAGTAGTAATTATAGATTTATATTAAGTAACTAAGGGGATTTTAGAGTTAGAGAATAATACGCTATTACTTAAGGTTATACTATTAAAATGTAGAGATAGTAATCCTTCTTAAAATAGAGCTCTAGCCTATTTAATATATTAGAGGCTATATATAAATCTATCCCTCTACTAAACTAAATTAACTATATAGGTATTAATTAATAAGAGCTTTTAGAGTTATAGAGGGGCTCCTATCTTATAATACTATATATTAAGGTCTTATATAGCCTTAATAAACTACTAATTACTATTCTAATCCTATATAGAGTTATAATAAAAGTAGTAGCTAGTTAACTAGTTTATAAAAATTATAGCCTAGTAATAATTACTATAGTTTAGTAGAAAGAAAGCCCTAGTAGTATCCTAGAGATTCTTTACTTCTACTTTTTCAAGCTCTATAGAAGCCTTATTAATTTCTTTCCTAAGTTACTAGGCTAGTTTATAAATTAGAGTATAGATATTATAAGGGTAGCCCTTAATTATAAATATAAAAAGAGCTATAACCTCTAAATTATCAAACTCCTCTTATCTTATTAGCTTCCCTTATATATTATAAAGGTCTAATAAATATTTTACTAAGGCTAAAGTTATAATAAATAACCCTCTTTTATACTAGGTTATTAAGTAATTTATAGATTCCTAGTTCTATTATATATATTATAAGACTATTAGTATAAGCTTATTTTTATTTAGTATAAGGTTCTTTTTAAGTCTTATAATATTAAATCCCGCTAAGGTATTAATAAGGTTAAATATAATATCTCTTAGGGTAGTAAGGGCTAAGTAGGGCGATATAGATAGTTTTATAGACCTAGGGTAGTTAAGATACTTTATAAAGTTAGCTAGTTATTATAAGTTATAATCCCTCTTTTACTTCTTATAGTTATTCCCTCTTTTTATATTCTAGATATTTAGTTCTTTTAATAATCCTTCCTCTCTATCTAACTCTCTTAAATTAATAAGAATTATTAAATTAGTTTATAAATTATTATCTTTAGGTATTAATAAGTTAATATCTATCCTATTTAGAGAGGAAACCTCTAGGTCTATAAATCGAGGGGTATATTTAATTATTTAATATTTAATATCTTCTGAAGCTATCCTTTTCTTAATGTTTTTATTTCTTAATTTAAAGTATTAATTATATAGAATTCTATTTACTCTTAGTAAGGTCTAGTATCCTTTAGGAGGTATTTTATTAGTAAAAGCTTTTAATAAATAATTAATCTAAGCTTAATACCTTATCTTAATAAGCTACCTTAGAGGTATTAAGCTTCTAATTTATATAAAAGACCTAAGCTAGTTAATAAAATAGAGACTAGAGGCTTATTGAGCTCGGAATTACGCCGCAGCCCCTTTGCAAAAAGACTACAACAAATTCACCTAGTTCGCAGGTATAATTCGGGAAATACTATATAGGTATTTTAACCTATACCCTCTACTAGTTAAGGAAAATAATATAGGAACCCTATATATTCCTACTACTTATAAGCAAACCCTTATATAGAGTCGGACGCGCGCTATACTAGGGCTAATTATATTAGAGCTAAACGGGCTACTAAGGCTCTCGTAGTAACACCCTCGCTAAACCTTCTAGTAAGGTGCTGCGAAAGCTACTATATGAGATAACCTCTTAACCTAAAAGGTTAACCTTCTAGCAAGGTACTAAAGGTATTATAAATACTATTATATAAGAGGTAACTCCTTAACTAAAGAGGTCTTTCCTAAGAAGTTCTTATAGCTAGAAGCATAAGAAGCTCTACGAGCAGGGCCTTATACCTCTCCCTCTTCCTTATCCCTTAACTATATTAATACTAAACCCTATATATAAAAACGCTAAGCCTGCGCGAGGTATGCTTTTTAATACTAATAACGCGCGAGAGCTCGCTAGAGAGTTTAGTATTAATATAATTAATAAAACCCGCTCCTTCTTTAACTACTCTATTATATATAGAGAGCGTATTATTAATATAGCCCTTAAGAGGGCTCTTATTAATACCCCTAGAGGGGATACTCGCTATTATATTATAGCTAAGTAAGTAGACTTAGTAGTAGAAGCTAGGTAGGTTGTTATATACCCTATAGAGTAGCCCTTCTTTAAGCAGGTCCTCCGCACTATTAAGGCAGAGGCGGCCTAGACTAGAGGCTTATAATAGAGGGTCTATATATCGAAGTTTTATTAGGTATAGTTATTTTATTAAAACTTTTATAGCTTTATATCTTAGTAGAAAGCTCTTAGTAATAAATATTAGAGTTTATAGTTATCTTTTAGCTCCTCTCTTTAACTACTAATTATTATAAAAGTAGTTTCTCCTATCTTATAAGTTAATTAATAGACTTATAATAACTACTTTAATAAACTTAAGTACTTATAGATAAATAAGGAGTATTTTAGGAGACTTAGCTTTAATTTAGATAATTATAATATCCCTTATATCTCTATCTTTAAAATCGTTTACTATACCTCTAATTATCTAATAGTAGAGTAGTTAGCTAGGCTTAGTAAGCCTTATAATATAGTAAGTAACTACTAGGATATCTTTAGTATATATTAGAGTTACTATTTTAAGTATATTAATAGTATTAAATATACTAGCTATAACTTACTATAAGAATAAAGAGCGAATTATCTCCTCTACTACTTCTAAGGTCTTATTCTAATACTTAATAAGGATATATTTTAATACTATATTAAAAAGGTCTATCTAAGTAGGGATGTTATCTATCCTAAGTAGAGGGCGTATATTATATTAATTAGCTAAGGTTAGTAACTAAGCTTATTAGGAGGTCTAAAGCCTAGGATATCTCTATTATTTTATCCCTATATCTAAAACCTACTTATACTTAGTTTATTAGGCATAAGCTCTATTAAAAGTCTAATTCTAAGGATAAGAAGGTTTAAGGATCTTAACTCCTAGATCTATATATCTAATACTTTATTATTATAAAGAATAACTTTCCCTATTATAATATATTAGGAGAAAAGTTAATAAAGGGAAAGTATAAGTAGAGCTAAATAAAAATAATATTTGAAGAAAAAGAGGAGCTATAGTATAGTAGTTAATATTATATAGTTAGTAAATAAATTAAGTTTAAAAGTAAATAATATATATATAAGAGAGAGAGAAGCTAGACGGCTTAAGGGGTAAGGAGTATATTTTTATATCTACTAATTACTTTAATAATATAGTAATCTATTAGTACCCTATAGAAGGAATAATTAACTCTCTTCCCTTACCCTCCTTAGCTTTAATAAAATAAAACGAACTTAGGATAAAAAACCTATAATAAATAGAATAATAAATTAGAGTAGTTATATATAGGGAAAGGACAAAGGAAATAATAGTTAGTAGTAGCTATTAAAACGAGTAGCCTAGTTATAAATTAAATAAATATCCTCCTCTATCCTCTCTTATTAACTTCTCCTCTTATAATAACTACCTTTAGCTAGCTATTTTAATCTTTATTTAACCCTTTTATACTTTCTTTCTTATATCTATAAATTATATCTTCTTATTATAGCTAACTATAACTTCCTTATCTTAAGTATTAAAAATATTAATTAACCTCGCCCTTATTATCTCTTATTAGTAGTAACCCTTTAAGTCCTTAGTTCTAATATCCCTATACCTAAAATAAAGAAAAATAATATACTTCTTTTTATTTAATACTCTAATAACTAATTTTAAGTATTCTTTCCCTTCTTTTTAATATCCCTATACCCTCTAGCTAATAATTATAATTCTTAAGTAGCTATAAGCCTTATTTAGCTTTAACTTAATATCCCTAGTAATAAATACTTAGAAGTAGCCTTTATATTATAGATATTCTCTAATAAGACTCCTCAGGTAATAAGGCCAGCTTTCTAGAAAGCTTATCTTAGTAAATAGGATTTTAAATAAATATTTAGGGTAACTAAGGGGTCTAGAGAATTCTATTATTAAGTTTTTATTTATACCTCTACTACTTTCCTCGCTAGCTTATAGGAGATAAAAGTCTTTTAGCGCGTAGTAGTTATATATAGCTTATTTATTTAACCTAAGGTTATTATAATATAGTACCCTATATTTATTATAAAGAGCAGGCTTATATTACTAAGAACCCTATATCTAGCGTTTATATTTATAAATTATACTTTAAGTATATCTCTATACTAGGTACTCCTTATATTAACTACTTCTTCTATAAAACTTAAGAGAGTTACTTATATAATAATTTAAGTATTTATAAGCGCCATAGGTATATAATTAAGTATAATAATAAGGTAAGGAGGAGTAGAGAATTTAATAGTATTAAGGAGATCTTATAGTCCTAAATTCTAATAGATATTATAATTATAGCTATAGCTAAGTTTAACTTCTCGCTCTTTTATACTAAATACTATTAATAAGCCTAGGAATACTACCCTAAAGCTAGGTTTATATACTCTTATTACCCTTTTATAATAGAGCTACCTCTAGAGTTTAATTTTATAGAAATTATGAACTACTTAGGGCTTTATATTATAAATTAAGGTAGGAAAATAGGGTTTCTAGATATATATATATAGTATATAAGGGGGGTAAAAAGGAAAAGAGAATAAGAGGCTAGTTAGGTTTTAATAAGAAATTAAAGTAAATATTATATAAATAGGTCTATAAAGCTAAGATTAAAGCGTATCTAGGTATAAAAATTAATATAATCCTTTTTATAAGTATCTTTCTCTTTCCCTTTAGTAGAAAGCGATCTAATATTAGTAATAATCTTTTCTAGGAAAAAGGGGGGGGTTAAGAAAGGTCTATTAATATCTCTACTAGGGGCTAATAACTATAATTTTAATACCCTCTTTCCCTTTCTCTTCTTCTCTCTTATCTTTAAGTTATTAATCTTATATTTATTTAATAAAGAGGGGTAGCTTTAGTATTATTACTAGGAGATTAAGGATCTTATACTTCCCTAGGCTTAATTACCTTACTATAACTAATAATAGATATTAAAGTTATCTAAGCTATTATTATATTAAATAGTAATAAGGGGGTATATTTTAAATAAGTAAGGAGTTACTAATACTATCTCTTACCCTTATCCTTAAAGTTTAGAAATATTATCTCTAGAATCTTAAACTTTTAAATTAAGAGATAAAAAGAAGGGAAAATTAGAATAGGTTTATAAATTATAAATTAAAATAAGTTATAATAAAAGAAACCTTATATATCCCCTAGATCCTCTATCTTAATATACTTATTTTCTTTCTCTTTTATTATTTTAGGAATCTTAATAACTAGTTATTATTTAGCTTTTAAAGCCTTAATTACTTTCTCTAAATCCTTTAAATACTACTTTAACTATATTATTAAATAAAATAAATTCTCCTCTTTCTCTTAATTACTTTCCCTAGGTATTATAAGTTCCTCCCCCTCTTCCTTAGGTATATAATTATTATACTTTTTATTCCCTAGCGCTAGGAAGACTTTTATTAGGTATCCTTTTAAATTAGATCTGTAAATATCTAAATTACTTAGTTCTTAATACTCTTTAGGAGCTTAAATAAATTTATAAAATTAATTCCTACTAAATATCCTTTTAATAACCCTATTACCTACTAATATTACTAATTAATATAATAGAGCTTTTAGAGCTTATAAAAGGATATAGAAAGGGCCTTAGTATTAGTAGTTAAGCTTTTTAATAGATAACTTATTGATAGAGCCTTTAATATTAAATACTAGTATTAAATTACCTACCTCTAGCCTCTTCTTCCTTATAGTCCTCTTATATTAATTATTATAGTATTCTATAGTCTTCTTATATTAACTATTAATTATCTTTTTAGCTTATTTTCTATCCTTATCGAGTTATAAGAAGGCTTATAGATATATTTAAACCTCCTCTTCTTTTATTATTATTAAATCCTAATTAAGAACCCTCTAGGTTAGCGTTAGGGTCTTAATAAGAGTAATAGGCTTAAACCTATATAGTAAGTAGAAAGGGCTAAAGCTAGTTAAAATATAAACGCTCGATCGGTCTATAAATAGAGTAATAAGAAGGTATAGCTAAGGGTTAATATCTCTCTATCCTCTAGTCTATATTAATAATATATAAGTAATTAGCTAATAACTAGTCTTAATTATACTATTAGCCCTTAGGTTATATATAGATATTACTTTCCTCTTTATACTATATTTCTTATTAAATTTAATAATAGTATCCTTATTCTCTAGTCCTCTATTAATAATAAGTTTACTATATAGTTTATAGTAGTAGATAATCTCTTCCTAGATAAACTTAGTAATCTTAGCTAAAGTCGCTCTCTTAAGCTAGTAAGCTTTAGGCTATCCTATTAGTAGATCCCTTACCTTAATAAGGTACTACTTACTTATTTTCTATATATCTAATAATATCCTAGTAAAGGGTAATCCTTCTAGAGAGCTATAAGTCCTTATATTATCTATATATTAAGCTCTCTTCTTTTAGTAATTAGGGTAACTCTTTAGGGATTTACTAATCTCTATATATATACTAGCCTAGATTTAGCAATTAGATAGTTTTCTAGCTATAGCTTACTTACCTTAATAACTACTCTCTTTATAAGCCATTATAATTAGTTTCTTTTATTACTTAGGATTATTAATAACTTATTATAATAATAGCTTTTAATTTATAAATCTAGTAAAAAGTAGGTAGTTATAAATATAATAATCTAATACTCTAGTCTTAAAGTTATAATACCTTATTAGTTGAATTCCTAGAGGGCGTCTCTATATTATTAAATAGTAAGCGATTTATTAAGAATATACTAAATAGGTTTGCAAATTATTAAGAAGTACGTCTAGGATATTTATTATATTACTAATAACTTCTATATTTCCTACTAGGACCTCCTCTATATATTACTTATTACTATAACATAAAGCTTAATTAAAAAAGGAACTAGCTTCTATATTTATAAAAAAGATCTATAAATTGATTTAAGAGTTAATCTCCCCCTTAGCTTCTTTACTAATAGTATTAGAAAGTCCCTAGGGTTTTTATAATAAGCTATCTACTATTATATTCTAAGTATTATAGATATATTATACTTTAGAGTTAAATATTTAGATCTTTATAATCTAGCGAATAATAAGGGCTCCTAGGAGGTTTATAGCTACTCTATTAAGTTATATAACTAATATCTAAGTATCTATCTCTAGGATAAAGTAATATCTATAGAAATAGTTATATACCCTCTTTAAAGCCTTTAGAATACTAAGTAATTCCTTTTTCTTAGTATTATATAATAGTTCTAAGCGTTACTGTCTTTATAGTCCTCTTGTTCGATCGGGTTAGCTAATGCCTTCGCAGCTATGCTATCGTTAGCAACGCTCTCTCTATATCAAAGCAGTCGGCATAAGCCGTACTTACTAACGTTCCCCTAAGGGGCCTAGGCCGCCTCTGCCTTAATAGTACGGAGGACCTGCTCGAAGAAGGGCTACTCTATAGGGTATATAATAACCCGCCTAGCTTCTACTACTAAATCTACTTACTTAGCTATAATATAATAGTAAATATCCCCTCTAGGGGTATTAATAAGAGCCCTCTTAAGGGCTATACTAATAATATACTCTTTATATATAACGGAGTAGTTAAAGAAGGAGCGGGTTTTATTAATTATATTAATACTAAACTCTCTAGCGAGCTCTCGCGCGTTATTAGTATTAAAGGGCGTGCCTCGCGTAGGCTTAGCGTTTTTATATATAAGGTCTAGTGCTAATATAGTTAAGGGATAAGGAAGAGGGAGAGGTATAAAGCCCTGCTCGTAGCAGAGCTTCTTATACTTCTAGCTATAAGAACCTCTTAGGAAAGACCTCTTTAGTTAAGGAGTTACCTCTCGTATAGTAGCGTTCGTAGTACCTTTAGCACCTTACTAGAAGGTTAACCTTTTAAGTTAAGAAGTTATCTTATATAGTAGCTTTCGCAGCACTTTGCTAGAAGGTTTAGCGAGGGCGTTTCTAGGCTATGAGAGCCTTAGTAGCCCGTTCGGCTCTGATATAATTAGCCCTAGTGCGGCGTGCGTCCGACTCTATACGAGGGTTTACTTATAAGTAGTAGGAACGTATAGGGTTCCTATATTATTTTCCTTAACTAGTAGAGGGTATAGGTTAAAATACTTATATAGTATTTCCTAAATTATACCTGCGAACTAGGTGAATTTGTTATAGTCTTTTTGCGAAGGGGCTGCGGCGTAATTCCGAGCTTAATAATAGTTCTAATCCTAATTAAATACTACTCGTAAAATAAGAGACTATGCGCTAGTTATTAATAAATTATCCTAGGACTCCGCCCTATCCTATATTACTAGTATTAATTATAAAGTAGATATCTCCTCTTTTAGGGCTATAGTTTATAATAATAAGGATTAGGGCCCTCGTAAGTATTACTTTTAAGGTATTTATAGCTATTTATTACTTCTCCTCCTAGCTAAATAAGGTATCTTTCTTAAGTAAGTTAGTAAGTAGCTTTATAATAATAGAGTAGTCCTTTACCTAGGATCTATAGAACGTTTTAATCCTAAGAAAAGCCCTTAATTCTATTAAATTATTATAAGTAGCTTATTTATAGATCTTAACTATCTTCGCTTCCTCTAGATAACGCCTATTAGTACTATAAATATAGCTAATAATCGTTACTACTTCCTAGGCCTATTATAACTTAACTACTACTGCTATATACTCCGCTAGCTTTAAATTAACTAGGACCTTATTAACGTTCTATAAGTATTTTAAAATAAATCTATAAATCCCTAGATAAGATTTAATCTCCTTTTTATTATATTATAAAGTTAGTCCTTTAATAGTAATATTATTAAGGAAGGCGTTATAGTAGCTAGGGATAAGGTTATATAGGATTCTAATTATAACCTATATAAACTAAGCGACTAAGTTCGTTACTCCTTAAGGTAACGTATATATCTATAGTAGTCTAATAAGTAATATAAATATTATTAAGTCTCTACTAATAGGGTCTAATAAGACTTAGTTATATCTTAAGAAGAAGTCTAGTAGTAATAATAGTTAATATATAGCGAAGTCTTCTAAAAGGTCGTCTACTAAAGGGGGTAGTGCTATTTCTTATATTATAACTATATTTATCTTAGTTACTAAATTAATAAGCCTTATCTTACTATCTTTCTTTTATTTAAGGAAGAATAAATTATAATAAGCTATATAACTTTACTTAAGGATTCCCTTCTTTAGTCTATCCTTTAGAATTATAATAGTATCCTACTCTAGTCCTCTTAATATTAGGACTGCTTTTACTTACTATACCTTATATAATATTATTTAAATTATCTATAGAGGTATAATAAAAGGGTATATAGAGCTATAATACTTAAATTCCTAGGCTAAAGCCTTCTCTCTTATAATAAGGATAGCTAAAAGGAGCTTCTTTTCTTTAGGCTATAGATAATTAATAGTCTTAAGGATAGCTTCTTATAAAGCTTTTATAAGCCTCATTCCTTACTTAATAGTTAAAAACTTTAATATAACTAGGCTTATAAATAGGGCGCTAGGATCTAGGATTATATTTTTCTTAGCCTTTACTTATACCTTTAACTTCTACTCTAGGTCTCTATCTAGGGTTAAACTATTTAATATAGTATTATTAATAGGTTAAATCTTCTTATCTTTTATCTTATATATTATATTAATATCTTCTATTAGTAATATAGGTATTATTAGTATAGGTTTATAATTATTATAGTAGAAAGTAGTATCTATAGCTATAATAACTTTAATACCTTTCTAATATACTAACTTATACTTCCTCTTAGGTACTTTCTTTTTTAATATTCTTTTTTTAGGTCTGCGAATATAGTATTAATAATTAATATTATAGCTATTATATCCTACTATCTACCCTATACTTATAATCGCTTTATAGATCTTATTAAGCTTAGGGGTAACTTTATTATAGATTATAATCTCTAGGACTTTATTAAAAGTTAGTCTAAACTCTTTAAAAATAGTAATAACTTCCTTATCTAAGTCTAACTATTACTTAACTTTATCTAGTAGGTTATAAGAGCCTTTAAAAGCTTATTAAATCGCTTTAATATCTTAGTATATCCTTATACTCCTTAGTATTATATCTAGCTCTTTCTCGTTCTTAGTATTATTAACTTACTAATTATCTCTTATAAAGTCTAAGCTTATTACTATATTAGGTTTATTAATAGCAGCTTCTATTTCCCCTCCTCTATAAGAGATAAAAGAGTATATTAATACTAAGAAGAAATAAAGTACTCTATCTTAGTAATAATTTCTAGGAACTAGGTTGTTAAGTCTCTTATATAAAATAATAATAGGATATTAATTTTAATATTCCTAGACTAAAGGACTCTAATAATCTAGTTCTATATATAATCTAGCGTTATTTAAGTCATTAAGATAAAGGGAGCTCCTAGTACTAGGTCCTTATTATAAGTATTTTTAGGGAAAATAAAAAACCTAATATCCTAAATGTAATTACTACTAATATAAATATTATTTATAATTATACCTATGAACTACGTCCTCTACTCTCTATTAGTAATCCTATAGATCCCTATATTTATCTTAACTATATCGCTCTATAAGCCTAGGCGTATAATATAACTTTTATTAATAAGGTTAATAGTAGAGCTACTATTAATTGTGCCTGCGAACTGGGTGAATTTGTTGTAGTCTTTTTGCGAAGGGGCTGCGGCGTAATTCCGAGCTCAAGTAATTCGAATAAGAGGGTCTTAAATTATAAGTAGGTCTAATATTTAGGTAGCCTAGTAATAATAAGTATTATAAGGTTTTATATAATACCCTCTAGCTTTCTCTCTTTCTATAGTAGTAATATCTTCTAATAGGTTAATATATTAGTTCTTTAGCTTAAAGCTAAAGAACGTTATATCTATAAAGGTATATAATTAAGTAGTATCCTTTAATAAATTTATAAAGCTAATAGATAGTTTAGGGCGTATTTTATTATAACTAATACCTCTTATAACCTCCTCTAGAAGCTTTAGCTATTACTTTTCTACTAACTTATTTATAGTAACTATATAATAAATAAAGGTATCCTTATTAATTAGGATATATTTTGAAATTATCTAACTATTAGTTAATTTATAGTTATAGCCTTTATTAATAATACCTATCTTAACCTTAGTGCTTATATCTAGGGTGCTAATAAAGTAGTAGGGCGATATATAGTAGCAGACCTTATTCTAGCTAGCCTTAAGATACTTAATATAGCTAATAATAATATAGTTAATAGCGCTATAAAACTAGCAGGCCCCTATAGCTTAGAAAGGTATATATTATAATAGTCTATCTTACTAGAAGCCTCTATAGCCTCCTCTTACTCTACCTCTTCTAAATCCCTAGTATTACTAATATCCTCCTTAGTAATCTCTATATCTAGCTTATAAGTAAAAGTACTATTATTATTAGTATTAAGTCTATAAATAATCCTAAGATTATTATTTATAACGTTTAGTAGCTTTTATAATATTTAAATTAAAAGTATTATCTCCTTAGCTAATAACTCTCTTAATAAGGGTTAAGATATCTATCTTATAATTAGCTCTATTAATATTTAGGGTCCTAAAGTTCTCTATAAGAGAGTTAATAATTAAGCTAGTAGTCTAGGCTATAGAGGGTTCCTTAGCTTTAGCCCTCTACCTTATTAGAATTATCTTTATAGGGATTTAAAGTATTATTATTACTTTAGGCTTAATAAGGCTAGATAACTATTAAAGTTCCTAGTAGGTAGTAGACTATTTAATTAGAGCGTTTTCTATTATAACTTACTACTTTAAAATAACCTTAGTAGGCTAGTAGCTAAGACTTTAAGCTATAGCTCTTATAGCCCTCTTTAAAAAATAGTAATAAGTAATATAAATAAGCTTAGTATTAGTAAGTTCTAGGTCTCTATACTAGATAGCTCTCTATTAAAGCTATTAAATAGTAGTAATTAATATTATAACTTAGGAAGGGTTATCGTTCTTAATATAAGATCCTATAACTAGGTTCTAAAGGTCCTTATTAGGATCTTAATAAGACTTTAGGTCTATAAATCCGAACTAGTATAGAAGTTTCTCGTTAGCTTCCTTCTAAGTCTTAGCTTTACTAATATAAGATTTTATTATATCTTAATAGTTACTAGAGCTATATATATAGACCTCGTTCTTTATATCTTTATTAATCTTATAGTAAAGCTTTAAAAGGCTCTTAAGGTTAATACTAAAGTTAGAGATATTAATACTAATAAACTTAGGCGCTCTAGTTAAATAAGGAGTTATTACTATAATAATAGGACGTCTTATAAGGAGATTAGTAAGGGCTATAATATCCCAATTAGTATAACTTCCTTTAGGGGAATATAGAGTTCTTAAGGGCGTTACTCCTATCGTAGAAGTAGGATTTAAAAACCTATCTATACTATTATTAGAGGCTAGCTACCCTATAGTATAAGGTTATATCTCGCTAAATAAAGCTCCTGCGAATCTCACTTTAGGCTATTTCCCCTTATTAAAAGAGGATTTAGTATTTATATTAGCTAAGGAAGAAGAAGATATAATACTTATAGGTTTATAAATATTAAAGTTAATATTATATAGTTAAAGTAATAAAGTATTATAGTTAATAAAGTAAAGTTACTATTATAATATCTTCTAAATAGAAAAATAAAGTAAGTAGTTATAACTTTCTTTAAATAAAATAAAAAAGGAAATAGTATAAACTAAATAACTAAATATATAGGATAGGTATAGTAACCTCGATCTTACTACTCTAAGCTATTATAAATCTACTTTAGGCCTCTGGCCACTGCATAGTGATTTTACCTGCTCAAGTGCAATAGACCTTCTAACTCCGCGCCTCCTAATAATACATAGCCTTCGGTTACGTGATCCTTTCCTAACCATAGCCGCACTTATACGTGCCTATAGCCTCACGATCTTTAACTTTATATCGATAATAACGTGGTTTTTAATTATTCAAACTATAAAACTATCGACTTTTCCTCTCGCGCACCACCCGCGCTGCTAATACTGCCTCTATCACCGCTGTATGCGGGGTCTGGTGCCGACATAGTTAAGATGTAATAGGATTTGTCGTGGGTTATAGGGATGAGGATGAGGATAAGGGAGAGGCATAAGGCCCTGCTCGCAGCAGCAGAGCTTCTTATGCTTCTAGCTATAAGAACCTCTTAGGAAAGACCTCTCTAGTTAAGGAGTTACCTCTTATATAATAGCGTTCATAGCACTTTTAGCACCTTACTAGAAGGTTAACCTTTTGGGTTAAGGAGTTATCTTATATAGTAGCTTTACTACGAGAGCCTTAGTAGCCCGTTTAGGTCTGATATAATCAGCCCCGGTGCGGCGCGCGTCCGACTTTATAATATTTAGAGGGTTTGCTTATAAGTAGTAGGAATATATAGGGTTCTTATATTATTTTCCTTAACTAGTAGAGGGTATAGGTTAAAATACCTATATAGTGTTTCCCGAATTATGCCTGCGAACTAGGTAAATTTATTATAGTCTTTTTGCGAAGGGGCTGCGGTGTAATTCCGAGCTTAATAAATCTACTTTAAGTCTTATTACTTATTATAGAAGGGTTTTCCTAATAACGCTCTTATCTTAGAAGCATTTATAGCTTTACTATATTAATATCTCTCTAAAGTTAGTACGTCGCTCTTAGTACTTAGGGCTATAATAGTAAGGGGTTTATTAGTCTCTAGTTACTAATCTAGTTAATCTCGCTATACTTATTAGCTTAGTAAGAATACTAATCTCTATATTAGTATTATATATAGCTATCTTAGGTATATTAGCTATAACTTGCTAGTTAAATAATAGTAGTTATAATAACATATAAAGGGGTAAGGAAAGGAATATACTCGCTAGAACCTACTAATAGTATAAAAAAAAAGAGAAAGGGAGGATTTTAAGGTCTATATTATTCCTACCTTAATTCTATAAAAAGGTATAGCTATTATTATTCCCTTAGAACTAAAGTAGGTCTATAAATATCTTCCTCTCTTCGAACTATGTTTTTATTATTATTTATATTATTATAATTTATTACTTATAAATTTCTTAAGTTATTATTATATTCGAAGTAGATTAATTATATATATATATATATTAATATCGGGGATATATAGATATAGCGAAGGTACCTAACTCTCTAAGAAGCCTATAAAAGCTATTAAAAAGAGCAAAAGAATCCGCCTCTAGGTACTATTAGAAAGGGCTAGAACTAATAGGAACTAGAAAGA
>JAVHLU010001927.1:0-23408 GCA_036785755.1 Colletotrichum ledebouriae
TTATACTTCTAGCTATAAGAACCTCTTAGGAAAGACCTCTTTAGTTAAGGAGTTACCTCTTATATAATAATATTTACCTTACTAGAAGGTTAACCTTTTAGGTTAAGGAGTTATCTTATATAGTAGCTTTCGTAGTACCTTACTAGAAGGTTTAGCGAGGGCGTTGCTATAAGAGCCTTAGTAGCCCGTTTAGCTCTGATATAATTAGCCCTAGTGCGGCGCGCATCTAGCTTTATATAGTAATATTTAGAGGGTTTGCTTGCGAGTAGTAGGAATATATAGGGTTCCTATATTATTTTCCTTAACTAGTAGAAGGTATAGGTTAAAATACCTATATAGTGTTTCCTAAATTACACCTAAGAACTAGGTGAATTTGTTATAGTCTTTTTGCGAAGGGGCTGCGGCATAATTCCGAACTCAATAACCTCCTCTAGAAGCTTTGCCTATTACTTTTCTACTAACTTACTTATAATAACTATATAGTATATAAAGGTATCCTCGTTAATTAGAATATACTTTAAAATCGTCTAGCTATTAGTTAATTTATAGTTATAGCCTTTATTAATAATACCTATCTTAACTTTAGTACTTATATCTAGGGTACTAATAAAGTAATAGGGTGATACGTAGTAGTAGACCCTATTCTAACTAGCCTTAAGATACTTAGTATAGCTAATAATAATATAATTAATAGCACTATAAAACTAGGAGGCCCCTATAGCTTAGAAAGGCACGTACTATAGTAGTCTATCTTACTAGAAGCCTCTATAGCCTCCCCTTGCTCTACCTCTTCTAAATCCCTAGTATTACTAATATCCTCCTTAGTAATCTCTATATCTAGCTTATAGGTAAAAGTACTACTATTATTAGTATTAAGTTTATAAATAATCCTAGGATTATTATTTATAAGGTTTAGTAGCTTTTATAGCATTTAGACTAAAAGTATTATCTCCTTAGCTAGTAACTCTCTTAATAAGAGTTAAGATATCTATTTTATAACTAGCCCTAGTAATATTTAGTATCCTAAAGTTCTCTATAAGAGAGTTAATAATTAAGCTAGTAGTCTAGGCTATAGAGGGTTCCTTAGCTTTAGCCCTCTACCTTATTAGAATTATCTTTATAGGGATTTAAAGCGTTATTATTAGTTTAGGCTTAATAAGGCTAGATAACTACTAGAGTTTCTAATAAGTAGTAGATTATTTAATTACAGCGTCTTTAATTATAACCTATTACTTTATAATAACCTTAATAAGCTAGTAGCTAAGACTTTAGGCTATAGCCTTTATAGCTCTCTCTAAAACGTAGCAATAAGTAATACGAATAAGCTTAGTATTCGTAAGTTCTAGGTCTCTATACTAGATAGCTCTCTATTAAAGCTATTAAATAGTCGTAGTTAATACTATAACCTAGGAAGGGTTATTATCCTCGATATAAGATCCTATAACTAGGTTCTAAAGGTCCTTATTAGGGTCCTAATAAGACTTTAGGTCTACGAATCTAAACTAGTATAGAAGTTTCTCCTTAGCTTCTTTTAAGGTCTTAGCTTTACTAATATAAGATTTTATTATATATTAATAGTTACTAGAGCTATATATATAAACCTCGTTCTTTATATCATTATTAGTCTTATAGTAAAGCTTTAAAAGGCTCTTATAGTTAGTAATAAAGTCTAAGATATTAGTACTAATAAACTTAGGCGCTCTAGTTAAATAAGGAGTTATTACTATAATAATAGGGCGTCTTATAAGGAGATTAGTAAGGGCTATAATATTATAATTAGTATAACTTCCTTTAGGGGAATATAGAGTACTTAAGGGCGTTACTCCTATCTTAGAGGTAGGATTTATAGACCTATTAATATTATTATTAGAGGCTAGCTATCCTATTACACGAGGTTATATCTTAATAAATAAAGCTCTTATAAATCTCTCTTGAGGCTATTTCCCCTTATTAGAAGAGGATCTAGTATCTAAGTTAGCTAAGGAAGAAGAAGATATAATATAGTTAATATTATATAGTTAAAGTAATAGAGGCTTCTAGTTAATGAAGTAAAGTTATTATTATAATATCTTTTAAAGTAAGTAGTTATAGCTTTCTTTAAATAAAATAAAAAAGGAAATAAATATACTAAATAACTAAATAAATATAAAAAAAGTCTAGTAACCTCGATCTTATTACTCTAGGCTCTTATAGATCTACTTTAAGTCTTATTACTTAATATAGAAAGGTCTTCCTAATAACGCTCTTATCTTAGAAGAATTCGCAGCTTTACTATATTAGTATTTCTTAAAAGTTAGCACGTCGCTCTTAGTACTTAGGGCTATAATAGTAAGGGGTTTATTAGTCTCTAGTTACTAATCTAGTTAATCTCGCTATACTCGTTAGCTTAGTAAGACTACTAATTTCTATATTAGTATTATATATAGCTATCTTAGCTATATTAGCTATAGCTCGCTAGTTAAATAAAAATAGTTATAATAATATATAAGGGGTAAGGAAAGGAATACGCTCGCTAGAACCTACTAATAGTATAAAAAAAAAAGAGAAAGGGAGGATTCTAGGGTCTATATTATTCCTACCTTAATTCTATAAGAAAACATAGCTATTACTATTCTCTTAGAACTAAGGTAGGTCTATAAATATCTTCCTCTCTTTGAACTATGTTTTTATTATTATTCGTATCGTTATTATTTATTATTCGTAAGTTTCTTAAGTTATTATTATATTCGAAGTGGATTAATTATATATATATATATATATTAATAGCGGGGATATACGCACATAGCGAAGGTACCTAACTCTCTAAGAAGCCTATAAAGGCTATTAAAAAGAGGAAAAGAATCTACCTCTAGGTACTATTAGAAAGGTCTAGAACTAGTGAGAACTATAAAAAATAATAAATAATATAACTCTACTTATAATTAAATAAGAATATTAAAAGTAAGCTTAAAAGATATATAGAATAATTTATAGATCTAATTGAAAGAGATTATTTAAATTAGGCGCGGATTCGCTAAGAAAATACTTAAAAACGAGGTATAGGATATTAAGGTACTAATCGTAATAATATATATATAATACTAAAGTCCGCTACGCTCCTCTCCTCCACGCTCTACTCTATAGACTTCCTATAACGGGTCTATGCGCTAAGGGAGTTTTTTAAAAGCTACGCAGCTAAGTCTATCTTATCCTATCCTAGTAATTCCTTAGGGAATATATTAAATTACAGGGTCTAGAATATATATCATAAGTATTATAGCGCTCGGTTAGACCTACCTAAATTTTAGGTTACGTGACTTGCGGGTTACGTGATTACTAAGCGACTTTTTACCCTTCTAGGGCTATGCTAGCCTATAGTGAGACTTTTCCCTTCTTTATTATAGAATCTACTTAATATAGCGTTATTAAAGTATACTAACCTTTACCTATTTATTATTTATAATACTATTATACATTACCTATTTATTCTCTAGAGATAGAAGTATAATATCTTAATTAACTATTACTCCTACTCTATTAATTAAACAATATAAGTATAGTACCTAACTAAGCGCTAAGCTAATTAATCTATACCCAGATTAATCTAAATTTAATTAATACCCCCCCTCTACCTTATAATAATATACTAAATAAGACCTAACTAGCTAGGTATAGTTATAAGGCTATAATAGCGCTTACGCTTAATACTAGAAGACTCCTAGAGCCTTATATTAAGACCCTTTAATACCACTATACTACGCTACCTATTTATAATACCCCCCTATATAAGGACCTAAGGGCTTCTTAAATAAGCCTATATATAAGTGGCTTATTAAAAGCCTATTTATAGATCTTAATATAGAAGGATATAAGAGCCTCGCTTAGAGCGCTATTACTAAATTAGAAAAGTTCCCTAACTTCCTTGTTATTAATTATAATTACTTAGGCGAAGGCTAGAAGGTTACCCTTACTCTTAATAATATAATATAGTTATTCTAGAATAACCCTAACCTAACCCTTATTTAGATTTATAACTAACTTAGAAAGAGAGCTACTTAGAGTACTAAGTCTTAGGCCTTATATACTACATATATTACTATAAGTATTAACTTTAATATGCTTTATAATACTACCCTATACCTAGAGTATAAGAATTAAGGGCTCTATAAGCGTCTAGATAATATCTATATTACTATCAATAATACTAAATAGTTTATTAAACGTAAATACTACTAAGAAGAGTATAACTAGGCCTAATATAATATTACTATTATTACTAAGGAGCGGGATAAGGTAAGGGATACTAATAAAGCTTTACTCTAGCGCTTTAAATATAATATAATTACTATACCTCTCCCTATAAACCCTCCTTCTAGTAACTATAGTGCTATGCTTTGGGCGATCCTCGATTAAATAATATACCTCGAGAGTTAGGTCTATTCTAGCTCGCTCTTATTAATTATTAGTAGTAATAGTACCTAGTCTACTAAGATAATTAAAACCCCTATTTCTATAAGTATAATCCTAAATATTTAAAGTTTAATACCTAGCGCGTTTATATTAAAATACGCTTTAATAGTAGAGAGTAGTATAATGAGTCCTAATACTTAAAGTATATACTCTTATGCCTTAGAGGAATTACTTATAATATTCTATCCCCTCTTCTCTTAGGGCATTTACCTTAAATTATTATAGTAGAATAACTTATTAAAGAGCTAAAGGGTATCTTTATTAACCTAGTTTAGTATAATAAGGCTTAGATAAAGCTTAATACCCTTATTTTCTTATTTAAAAATATCTAGGTTAAATAAGCTATTTTTATTAAACTTATTTATAAAGCTAAACTCCTAGAGTCTTAGTAGCGGTAGAAGTTCTATAAGAAGCTACTAGCCTCCCTCTAAAACTAGTGCTCTATTTATTATATAAATAGCGCCCTTACCTTCTAAGACTATATTACTTAGGTCTATATTATAGCTTATATTATAATACCTCCTAATACCTACTTAGCCAACTAAACTACTATATAAGGCCCTACCCTAGTAATCTATGCTAAACCCTCTAGTAGAGGAAATCCCTATACCTAAGCTTATACTAACTAGGGCTATATCCCTAAGGCTTTATATAAGAAGCTCTATAACTAGGGCGATTATTTTATTTATAGTAATACTACTATATTAGTACTAGACCCTATATATAAAAATACTAAGCCTGCGCGAGGTATACCCTTTAATACTAACAACGTGCGAGAGCTTACTAGAGAGTTTAGTATAAATATAATTAATAAACCCCGCTCTTTCTTTAACTATTCTATTATATATAGAGAGCGTATTATTAGTATAGCCCTTAAGTGGGCTCTTATTAATACCTCTAGAGAGGATACTTACTATTATATTATAACTAAGTAAGTAGACTTAGTAATAGAAGCTAGGTAGGTTATTATATACCCTATAGAGTAGCCCTTCTTTAAGTAGGTCCTCCGCACTATTAAGGTAGAGGTAGCCTAGGCCCCTTAGGGGTTAGTAAGTACGGCTTATGCTAACTATAATATAGAGAAAGCGTTACTAACGACGGCATAGTTCTAGCGGACGAAGTAGTAATAGAGGCGGTATTAGTAGCGCGGGTAGTGCGCGAGAGGATAAGTTAATAGTTTCGTAGTTTAAATAATTAAAAACTACGTTATTATTAATATAAAGTTAAAGATCGTGAGGCTATAGGTATATATACGTATAGCTATAGTTAGGAAAGTTATAATCACGTGACCGAAGGCTATATATTATTAGGAGGCGCGGAGTTAGAAGGTCTATTGTACTTAAGCAGGTAAAATCACTATGCAGTAGCTAGAGGCTAATAACGTTATATACCTACTATAGCTCCTATAAGTATAAGGTTCTACCCTTTAGGCTCTATAATAGCCTAGCGACGTACTAATAGAATATAAATAATATACTTATAGAATACCTAGATACCTTCTACATAATATATATAGATAATATCCTAGTGTATTTAGAGAACCCCCTTTAGTATAAGGAGCATATTAAGAAGGTCCTTAACTAGCTATGCTAAGTAGGGCTTTGGGCTAATATTAAGAAGTGCGAATTTAGCGTAATTATAATACGCTACCTTAGGTTTATTATTATATCTAAAGGGATTAGCCCTAACCCTAAGAAGGTTTCTATAGTAAAAGACTAGTAGCTACTAACTACAGTATAAAGCGTCTAGTCCTTCCTAGGGTTCTATGACTTTTATTATTAGTTATTACCAATTTTAAAAAGATCGCTGGATTACCTACTAAGCTTATAGCTAAAGACGCCTATTTTAACTTTAACAATAAATATATAGCAGTATTTATAATACTAAAGGAGGCCTTAATATTAGCCCCTATCTTATACTACTAGAAGCTTAAACTATTAATCTAAGTTAAGATAGATATCTCTAAATCTATCTATACTACTATCCTTCTCTAGTAATAACCTAATAACAGTTTATAATACCCTATAGCCTATTTCTTAAAGACTATATTACTAATAGAAATTAACTACCCTATTTATAACTATAAGATAATAGTAATTATCCTAGCGCTAAAAGAATAGAGAGCTAAACTCTCTATAGTTACCTAGCGGTTTAAGGTTATTATAAACTACTAACTACTACTCTACTTTATAACTAAGTAGCTTCTAAATATTTACTAAGCCTATTAGTTAAATATCTTAGCTAGTTTTAACTTCTATATCTAGTACTACCTAGGGTATAAAAACATACTAGCTAATACCTTCTTATAGAAGAATAAAGACCTTTAAACTTAATAAGCTATTTATAAATTAGACTATACTTAGGTATTACTATTACTTACCTAGTTATCCCTAGAGGTTATAAGTAAACTATACTAGCTACTAGAAGCTACTCTAAATAGTCCTATAGCTTCTATAAATACCCTAGAGCTAGAAAATAAGCTACGAGGCTACCTCCTAGTTAAATAAACATTATAGTTAAACTATAAATTAGATATATTATCACTTAAAGCGCTAGGAATACTCGCTATTACTCAAAGGGAATTCTAGAAGATAAGGGATAGACTCCTAATAATAAATAGGAAGCTTATAATACTAGAAGAAGGGGACCTATATGTAAAGGTAATTTATAAAACCTTCATTTAGAGGCTTATAGTATACCTAGGTTAGAATAAAACTATTTAACTCCTAAAGAAACGTTATTACTAGCCCTACCTAACTACTAATATTAAGTAGTATATCTATAACTACTATACTTACTACTAGGCTTAGAAGCTAAGAGATAAGCCTCTAAGTAAGTTAAGGCCCCTGCTTATATTAGATTACCCCTAGGAGTATATTATAATAGATTTTATATCCTACCTACCTATTTATTATAGGTATAATAATATATTTGTATTAATATATTACTTATTGAAGAAGACGATTTCCCTCCCCTATTATAAGACTATTATAGCGCAGGACCTTATCTAGCTATACTATACCTCTATCTTCTAGTATATAGGCTTCCCTACTATAATTATATCTAATAGAGGCCCTTAGTTTACTTCTAACTTCTAGAACGAGCTCTATAAGATATATAGCGTAACTATATAGTTAGGTATAGCGATTTATATAGAGACCGACGGATAGATAGAAATTCTTAACTAGTATCTAACTTAATACTTACGCCTATGGATAAACCAATTCTAAGATAACTAGAGCGAAATACTCCCTATTATAGACTTCGCCTAAGTAGTATTAGTAAATAAAACTATAAGGCTTATACTATTTAAGATTAAATAGGGATACCTATTATAAATAAGCTTTAACTAGAACTAATATATACGAAGGTTCTTAACTATAAAGGAAAAGATTAACTAAGGTAATATCTAGTAGCTAATATAAAACCTCAATAGCGCGTTATATCCTATATACTACTATTAGTCACTACCTAGCTACGTATATAAACCGCTCCCGCGCTCCTACGCGCAGAGCCCCCTAGTTAGTATTAATCTATTATATCCTAACACATCACTATATATTCCTATAATAGATCTTAAGAGAGAACTATATTCTATACCTGGTATAGATTATTTAAGTAGGTAGTTTACTTATTTAGCTTAATTAGTACCCTTACTAGCTTCTAGTAATATATTAATAATACCTTATAAGACTTCTTTAATAACTTTATTACTATTTATATAAATAATATATTAATCTATTCTAATAAAATAAAAGTGGATATCAAGAAGAAGGTCTAGGAGGTCCTCTAGAAGCTAGTAAATACCAGGTTAAACCTTTACCCTATAAAGTATAAGTTCTTAATAAAAAGGGTTAAGTATATAGGGTTTATTATAACTATAATAGATAGTCTCTCTTATAACCCTAAGAAACACTAGGTAATTACTAAGTAGCTACTCCCTACTTCCCTAAAGGGGGTCTAGAGCTTCCTAAGGTTTAAAGAATATTATAATTCATTTATATTAGAGTATAGGGATATTATTATATTACTTATATTACCTATTAAGAAGAATATAATATTCTAATAGGGGGATAACTAAGAATAAGCCTTCTCTTAGCTTATATAGCTCTTTATATTCCTAGCTAGTACTCTGTTAATTTAACCTAGAAGATAGGATTATTATTTAAACTAATTCTTTAGGATTTATACTAAGAGGAGTACTATCCTCAATTAACCTAGAGGGTAATTAGCGCTTTATAGTATTCTAGTTATAAAAGCTTTTACTTATAGAGTATAACTATACTATTTATAATAAAGAGCTCCTAGTAGTCCTTACGTACTTATTTATATATATAGAGAGCGGAGTTATATAATATAACCTCCTTTAAGGTATTAATTAATTACTAGGAGCTTTAATACTTTATAAAGAAGTAATATTTTATAGAGTATTAGAGCTAGTAAGTAGAATAACTATCCTAGTATAACTTTACTATAGCCTTTAGCTACTATATAGTAATTTTACCTGCTTAAGTGCAATAGACCTTCTAACTCCGCGCCTCCTAATAATACATAGGTGCGGCGCGCGTCCGACTTTATATAGTAATATTTAGAGGGTTTACTTCCGAGTAGGAATATATAGGGTTCCTATATTTTTTCCCTTAGCTAGTAGAGAGTATAAGTTAAAATACCTATATAGCGTTTCCTAAATTATACCTGCGAACTAGGTAATATTATCATAGTCTTTTTGCGAAGGGGCTGCGGCGTAATTCCGAACTTAATAACTTCACTATTAAATACTATTCTAGTAAAGAGGTAATAGCTTCTAATACCCTCTCTTAGATAGAATAGGATATATTATAAGGGTAGGATAATAAATCGAAATAGGGGAGGGTTTTATAGCTAATATTGAACTATACCTACTCCCATAGGGACCCTATAGCTAGCCCCCTAGTAAGGAGAGGTTAAAAAGGGTTATACTAATATTCTAAATATTATAGTCTTTAATAGCAACCCTAAACTATACGTACTATAGCTAGAGACTATAAAGAAGGATATAATATATAGAGCTTTATACTATATAGTTACCTACTAGCTTCAGAGCTGCCTACTAAGGTTTAGGGCTAAGGTTTAAATTAGTAAGTATAATATTAATAGTTAGGGGAGGCCAATATTTAGAGGAAAGCTATAGGTATCTAGCAGGGAGAATAGTAATAACCTACTAGGGGAGCTTTATATAATAATTATCTAGTAGAGCTATGACTCAGGTATAACTACTTACCTAAGCTATAATAATATACTAGAAATAATAAGCTAGTAGTTTTACTAGCTAGGATAATTATAAATAGTATAAAGATTTATAAGGAATTATAATATCTATAGAGGGATATATATCTAGAGGTAAGCTAGAAGGGGGTTTTTAAAGCCCTTACTAGTGCCTACCTAGTTATACTTAGACTTCTTAATAGATTCTATTATAAACTTACTACTTATAAAGAATAATATTAGTTAATACTTATAGGTTATAATGAATAAGCTAGGTAAGTTAGTAATACTAGAGGAAATAGGTATTATAGAGGTAGAAGCTTATACTTACTAGTTCCTTACTTATTACTTCTAGTTCTATAGGTTCCTATATAATATTATTAGCGATTATAAGTCTAACTAAGTAAGCTATTTCTAAGCTAAATTTTACTACCTTATTAATATAAAGAGGCTATTCAGTATTATATACTACTTATAAACTAATAGTAATATTAAAAAGTAGAACTAGGAGATATAAGCTATCTTATAAGTATTTATTACTTGGATATAGGATAACTAGGGATAGCTACTACCTATTACTTAGCTAGTACTGGAAAACAGGGTTAGTAGTATAACTAGGCTCTTATTATTCTTCTTCGCTTATAGATATTATACTAACCCTATATTAGTTATAAATAATATATTATAAGAGACCCCCTCTAGGGATATAGTAACTACTCTCCTAGTAGCTAAGCTATAAGAGATAGTAGACCTTATCTAAATAAGTATTATAATAGCTTAGTAATATAGCGAGGAGAATATAAACTAGTATAGGATATCTTTAGAAGATTATTAACTATATAATAAGATTTAGGTCTTAATAATTAATTATAAGAGCTCTAGGCTTAGTAAGAAGTTCGTATAGTTATACTATAAGCATATTATAATAAGAGTCCTAAGCGTATATATTATTAAACTAGATATACCTAGTAATATCTACCCGGGGTTTCGTATTAACCTCCTCTAGAGGATACTAGAAAGCCCCTACTTACTTAGATAAGAATATATCCCTAGCTACTATGAATTATAGCTAATAATAGAGAGTTTAATCCTCAACTAGTAGAGGGCATAGGTTAAAATACCCGCATAGTGTTTCCCGAATTATGCTTACGAACTAGGTGAATTTATTATAGTTCTTTTGCGAAGGGGCTGCGGCGTAATTCCGAACTTAATAGAGAGTTTAACTAGTATATATAGGAGATATATATAATATAACAAAAGGTAGTTAGGTAAGAGTAGAGGTATAAGGTCCTAGTTAAGTAAGAGGGGTATATAGAGCCTACTTAGGAGCCTATAGAGGCTATAATAGAGATTGCTATAATAAATAGGTATAAGGCTTTATATAGGCTACTTATGGATAATAATAATAACTTAATATATACCAAGGGGCGAACTAGCTAGGAAAGGGGATAGTATTATAAGCTATACCTAAGTTAAGCTTACTTAGGCTTCTACCTAGGTTTACTACCTTAAGAGGCTAGCTAGGGCTTACTTAGAGCCTACTTAGTAATTCCTTATAAACTAGTAAAATCTCTACTATAGAGGAAAACGTCTTCTTTTTCTCTTTAGCTTAAATAAATAATATTATAGGGACCTATTATTAAATAGACTTAGGTCTAACCCCTTATAATCTATTAGCTTTATTACTCTAAAGATTTAAGAAATATTAAGGCTTTTTTAAAACTATTCTTTCCTTCAGAAAGTACTTCTTTAATATACATAAAATGGTTTATATAGCTAAATTATATAAAGTAAATACTTAAAATAATAACATTAATCTTTTTCTATAAAATACTATATTTACTTTCTTATTATATCATATAGTTCTATAGGTATAGAGAATGAAGAAGTATTTTAAATATTTAACTTTAGATATCTTATATATATTATATAGAGTTAATTTGATAAAGACCTTCTATATATAGAGTTAATTATTTGTTATTTTTGCTATGTTTAGATATATTCTTAGCTTTTATAGTTAAGTATACAGCCTTATTAATATAGAGTAGAACCCCTTTTTTAATATAGTGCGGGCTTTTTTACCCCCGTATGTGAGTACGGGGTATAAACGCGAGCTCGCGACGCCCTATACCCCCGGGTTATAATAATAAGGATCCTATACGTAGTTAGGGGTTAGAAACCGGGGTGAAACGAGCGTATTATTTATAATTATATAAGCGAAACTATCCTTATACCTAGTTATAATATAACTTATACTCCTATTACATACTTCTATATATAAATAAGCCCTCGTATTATATATAACGCCTCTAACCTATATAGAGCCTAATATTACGCTATACGTAGCCTATATATTTTAATATAGCGCTATTTATAGGTATAACACTCCTCCTCGCTAAGAGCCTAGTTTTATAAAGCTTAAAATACCTTAGTATACTCCTCTATAGTAATCCTAGCCGTAAATAGCTTTATATTACTCTTCTTATAGAGTTATTTAAAGATTATCCTCCTAAGTAGCTTTATAAGTAGGTTAGCTATATTATTTACTAAAGATAAATACTTAAAGTTAACCTTGCCCTACTTAGTAACCTCTCGCGCAAAGTAGTTATAAACCTACATATACTTTATATAGTTATTTATAAACTCCCATTTTATAAGTATAATTACGCCTATATTTTCTACTTATTTATAAAGAGGCCCTCTAGGATCTATACTAAGTTTGCTTAGGAAGTTATATATCTAAAGTGCTTCTAAAGTAGTAAATAATACTATATAATACTTAGCCTCTATAAATAACCTAGAGACTATTACTTATTACTAGGGAGCGCTGGCTATAGCTAGCTCTAAGGAGAGACCTTCTATTAGCAAGGTTACGCTATATATAATATAAATCTAATTAGTAATACTATATATTCTATTCTCTATACTAGGGAGCGCTAGCTATAAGCCCTTCTAATAGGATATTAACTATAATATCTAGTATTTAATATAAGGGAATAGTATAGTAGTCTCCTTATATGGTAATCCCCTCTTACCGTATAGTCTTTTCTATACCTCTTGCTCTTATTAGAGGTATATATACTAGTAGAGATAATAAGGGATAGGGGGTAAGTATATTATAAGCTATACTAAGGAATAGCTATTTATTTCTATATATTATATATTACTTAGAATCTATAGGTATTTCCTAAAGAAGATAAGTAAGGAGATCCTTTAAAGCTTAAAGGTAGTCCTTAATAATTATATTATACTGCGCTTCAAAATTTTATCTACCAAGTCTAGTTATAGCTAAAGGGTATAAATATACTAGTGAGTGCTTACTAGCTCTTACTCTTATTAGAGGTATATATACTAATAGAGATAATAAGGGATAAGAGGTAAGTATATTATAAGCTATACTAATAAGTAGCCTTTTACTACTATAGCTTATATCCTACTTAGAATCTATAGGTACCTTATAAAGAAGATAGGTAAGTAGGTCCTAGAAAGCTTAAAGGTAATCCTTAATAATAAGGGCTTAGCGCTATATTCTAAGGTTTTATTTACTAAGTCTAGTTACAGGTAACTTTATTTAATAGTAATAATGGTATAAATATACTAATAAGTACTTGTTATTTATTTAAAGAAATAGACTGTCTTATTAGAATATATCGCGGGGATAATTACCACATAAGCGAATAGTATTGTAAGTTCTTTATATAATACTCTCCTCTTAATGTATAGTTTTTCTTAGGTTACGTAATTATATAACGTAATTACTTAGGTAGCTTAGGTAATAATTACTTATATAATAGGGGTATTCAAAGAAGTATTATTTTAGCTTACTAACTAGTAACTAGCTAGCTAGGAGGAAAGGAGGGTTATTTCTACTTATCACAAGCCTTCTAGAGGCTTCTATTACGTAATCGCTTACGCAATACCTTATGTAATATATTATATCTATATTGAACCTATTTAGGCTTAGTCATATATTAAAGTTATAGCTTAAACCCTTTTAGTTCTTAGCTAGAAATCATATTAAAGATAAGGCTTTCTAGGACTTTCTAGACCTTTCTATCCATAGTATAGACAGTATTATTGGTACTATAATTTACTGCGCTATATTATATAGTATATTATTAAGTATTATTATTTATTATATATTATATAGGTCTCCTTTATATAGGGCTTTATAGGATATTTATATAATATCTTATAGCTTTTTATATACCTCCTACTTTTATTAGAGCTATATATACTAAGAGAGATCAAGAGGGACAAGAAGTAAGTATATTATAAGATATATTAATAAGTAGCTTTTTATTGTCATAGCTTATATACTACTTAGAATATATAGGTACCTTATAAAGAAGTAGCACTAGTAAGCTATATTTACTTAAGCTATATATCTCTAGATATAACTTTAAGTTCTAACTTAATAATAAGGGCTAGCTTATATAGTACTTGAAATCTATGTTTATCTTATAAAGAAGATAAATAAGTAGGTCTTAGAAGGCTTAAAAGTAATCCTTAATGATAAAAGCCTCGCGCTATATTCTAAGGTTTTATTTACTAAGTTTAGTATAGCTAACTCTATATAATAATAACAAGGGTATAAATATACTAATAAGTGCCTATTATTTACTTAAAGAAATAGACTTTCTTATTAAGATAGATCGCGGGGATAATTACTAAATAACTAAATAGTATAGTAGACTCTTTATATAATCATAATCTCCTCTTAATATATAGTCTTATACATACCTTCTGCTCTTATTAGAGCTATATATACTAAGAGACATAACAAAGGATAGAAAATAAGTATATGATAAGCTATACTAAGGAATAGCTATTTATTTTTATAGCTTATATATTACTTAAAATCTATAAGTACCTCATAAAGAAGATAAATAAGGAGATTGTTTAAAGCTTAAAAGTAGTTCTGAATGACTACCTCGTACTATATTTCAAAGTTTTATCTACTAGGTTGAGTTATAGCTAACTCTATCTAACCTTAATTAAGGCGTAAATATACGAGTAAGTACTCGTTTCTACTACCTACTAGCTAGAGCCCTATTATATTAAAGAGCTAATAAGAGTATTATAGACTAAACTAAGCTATATAGACTTATATTTATCTAGTCTTAGGACGAATTAGCTTGATTCTTTAAAAGGCTAATTATATTTAAGCTTTTAATATATAGAGGTTTAATAGTAGTAAGAGAGGCTTTTTTCTTAGGTAGGCCTAGCTTCCTAAAAGGTAAAGATTAATCTTCCTAATGGAAAATATTAGGATCTCTATAATATTAGCCTATTAGCTATAAAGAATACCTAACTTATTATTAAACGCGCTATACCCTTATAGCTAGTATAGTTACTATTAACATAGCTATAGATACCCTATTTATTTAGGCCTTTATCCCTATATTTATTATTATAACTTATTACTAAAGAGGGGTTTATATTAATATGTTATATTATATACTGTATACCTTTGTTATATAATTCGTTTAGGTAATAAGAAAACTACACCTATAGCCCTATACTAAAAGAGAGATCTAGCTATATTATAAGCGCTCTAAACTAGCTTTACTAAATACTCTCTAGTACTATACTTAGAGCTCTAGGTCTAGTATAGTATCTATACTAGGGATTATGAAAATTAAGTGCCCCTATATTAATAGGCGTATTTATAGACCTAACCTTCGCTCTAAACTCCCTTATTATATTAGTTAAATATATCTCTTAACTAATGATTATGTTTTAATACTCCTTATTAAAAGTAAGCTATATACTAAGGAAGTTATTAGGTACCCCGAGGTTATTAACCTTAAGCTTATTACTTATATACTTATAAATAGCGCTAGGAGCTACTGCTAGTCTATATACTAGAATATTACTAATATATATTACTATTATAATATTAGGAGTTTTATTATAATAAGTTATATTTTCTAAATATAGTAATATAACCCCACATTATTAGAGGATCTCTTATAACTTCGTCTATTATTACCCCCTACCTCATTATACCTTATATAGAGCCTTATAAAGTCTAATAACCTATTCCTAATTTACTTTTTACGTATATAAAGTTATTAAGTAAGTATATTATACGTTTATAAAGAACTCCCTAATCAATAAGAAAGGTATTATATATACTACTTCTTTTGGCTCTCTATTTGAGTACGCGCTAGAAAAGTCCTACTACTATATAGGATACCTCTTTCTATATATATATACTAATAGGATTCGCTATAATATTATTTATAGTATTAAGGTATATATCTAAATAAAGCTACGTCTAGAGACTTATAGGAAGCCTCTTATTATATATAATCTACGCCTTATACTTTATAAGTATACTATAGGCCTTCTTATATTTCTCTACTTACTTACCTAATAAGTAAAGGCCTTTTAGTGCCTGCTCCTTATTAATAAATTATGAAATTCCCTTTTTAACCAAGGTATACATTTCATTAAATACTATCTCTACTTATAACTTCTAGTTATTTATAAGCCTATTCTATACTTTTATAATAGTTATTAAGTCTAGGTTAGGCTATAGAGATATCTCTAATTCGCCTCTAAGGGGGTCTTATATAAAAGCTATAGTATAAGTAAATATTATATATATCTCCTCTAGAGAGTTAGTCTCTCTAATTTATAAATATACTTATTACATCTACGTTATAATATTATATATATAGTATTATAATTATAAGCCCGAACCTAGTAATAATATATACTAGCGTTCTCCTAGCTCTATGATAGGTTTATAAAAGATAATATTGGAGTAAATAATAATCTTATCCTACTCTAGTATTTATATCTTATATACTTAGTCTCCATAATACCTAATAAGGATACCCTTCTTAGCTTATATAGTAATCTTTTCACTCTTTACTTATACCTTAGGATTAATATAAGCGAAATATATACTTCTAATAACCCTTAGCTAACTTATATTAGGGATATAGCCTCCTCCTAGGGCTAATAACCCGTTATAAAGCGCTTATATAAGTATCTCACGTAGTATTATTATATAATAAAGGAGTAAATAATAATATAGATTCTTATTATAAGTAGAAATAGCTATAGCTCTACTAAGACCTTAAGATTAATACTTAAAGCTCGCGCTTTACTTAATATAATTTAAATTATATACTTTATAATACTATTATATTTATATATATAGTAGTAAAGAGTCTATCTTTATCTTATTCTCTTATAATATAGCTTGAAGGTAAGTTACTATAAACTCCCATATATTATTTATATAGATACTCTTGACTATTATATTAAGAGCATTCTTTTATTCTTAGAGGTATATTTATTATCAATATACTAGCTTATTCTTTATATCTCTAAAGAAAATTACTTAGAAGCGCGTTTTATTATATATAACTAGTAAGAAGTATTTAAAGTATTTTATTAGCTTTATTCTTCTAATATTTATATAAAGAATATCCCTTACCCTCTACATATAGCGCCTATGTATATATAGAGAGTGTTATAAACTCTTTAAGAGATTATATATTTTAAATACCTAAAGGACTACTAACTTAGGGGTTATTATATATCCCTTTATTATCTTAATAATCTTCTTTATCTCTCTAAAGCCTAGGTACCCTAGCTTATAATACTAGAGCTTAGATCTAATTCTCTATTATATAGTATATATAACCTCTATACTTAATTCTCGCTTATAAGTAATATTAAAGTTAAAACCTCGCTATTAAATATTAAGCGTTATAAATACTTACTTATTCATACTTATAGGTTGGTTTTTTTTAAAGTAACCTCTACTAAGGTATAGTCCTTTACTACTAAATATATTAACTAGAAGGGTTAATATATATAAAACGTTTCATAGCTATATTAATTCCTGATTATTAACGTATAGGGTAATTATACTTATATACTTAGGATAGATATTACGTCCTCCTATATAAATCATATCTAGAGTTATCAATAGCGTGTACCTTTTATTATTATACTATAATAAGGTGTTAATTATATATATACTTATGCTTATATTCTATAGCTAAGCGCTATTATTACGCCTAACTATCCTTAGAATAGTCTCCTCTTATTTAATCTATATAGGGTTATCTACCCGCGCTACGTATCTTATAAGGTTATTCTAAGCTACTTAAAAGTTATTTAAGTTTATAAAGGTATAATAGACTTACTCTAGTACCTTCTAGCCCTCTTTTATAAACTCCTTCTTAGGCCTCTAGCTACTGCATAGTGATTTTACCTGCTCAAGTGCAATAGACTTTCTAGCTCAGCGCTTCCTGATAATATATAGCCTTCGGTTATATAATCGTAACTTTCCTTACTATAGCTATACTTATATATACCCTACTAGATAGCCTCACGATCTTTAACTTTATATTAATAATAACGTAGTTTATAATTACTTAAACTACGAAACAATCGACTTATCCTCTCGCGCACTACCCGCGCTGCTAATACCGCCTCTATCACTGCGTCGTCCGCTAGAAGTTGTTACTACCTTTACAGTCCTCTTGTTCGATCGGTCTATGTGTGGCGGAGTGGTTGATAAAGGAGCGGGTTTCATCAATCGCATCGAGGATAAACTCTCTAGCGATCCCCTCTGCGTTATTTATACTAAAGGGTATGCCTCGCTTAGGCTTAGTATATTTATATATAGGGTCTAGTGCTAATATAGTTAAGGAATAAGGATAAGGAAGAGGGAGAGGTATAAGGCCCTATTAATAGAGCTTCTTATACTTCTAGCTATAAGAACCTCTTAAGAAAGACCTCTTTAGTTAAGGAGTTACTTCTTATATAGTAATATTTATAATACTTTTAGCACCTTACTAGAAGGTTAACCTTTTAGGTTAGTGAGTTATCTTTTATAATAGCTTTTGTAGTACCTTTAGTACCTTACTAGAAGGTTAACCTTTTAAGTTAAGGAGTTATCTTATATAGTAGCTTTGCTATAAGATCCTTAGTAGCCCGTTCGGCTCTAATATAATTAGCCCTAGTATAGCGCGCATCCGACTTTATACGAGGGTTTCCTTACGAGTTATAGGAATATATAGGGTTCTAATATTATTTTCCTTAACTAGTAGAGGGTATAGGTTAAAATACCTATATAGTATTTCCTAAGTTATACTAATAAACTAGGTGAATTTATTATAGTCCTTTTATAAAGGTGCTACGGCGTAATTCCGAACTTAATAAACTCCTTCTTAAGTATATCTATCTTATTACTACTATCCAGTAATATTAATAAATCCTTATCCTTAGGACTATAGTTAGGATAATAATACTATATAGTATTAGCGCGCTTATAACCAAAATCCCTATAACTTTACTAGTCCTTCTTACGCTCTATTTTCTTATCCCCTTTTAATATCTTATTTACTTTAGTTATAAGTATAGCTTTTATCTTACTAGTTATATAGGCCTTATCCTATAGGTTTATTATAAGCGCCTTCACTAACTTAATAGTACCTTCATAATGCTTTAATTCTTAGTATATAACCTAGTTATAGTATTAATCCTCTACTCCTCAAATAAACGCTTAAATAGCGATTTTAATAGAGATAGTATTACCTACTTATTAATATCCATATTATAAGATATTAAACTTCAATACATATATTATTAGATCGCTCTTTATAAGCTTTAGTATATATATCTAATCCTATAATTAGCCTTATAATATTTTACTAGTGCTAGTATATATTTATAAAAGAGTCTCTTATATCTTAGAGGTATACTCAATATATATTATAAGTAATAGTAATCCTTCTAAAAGGTTATAATATATCTTAGCTACTATATAGAGATCCTCTATATAGGTTAGGTAATTCCTAAGAGTAACCCTATATATTCTAAGCGCTATTTATACTTATATTAACTATATAATTTAATGTATAGATCCCTTTAAGTAGTAATCCTTTAGGAACTTTATTTAAATGTCCTTAAAGCGGTTTATACTTAGCTTAGGTATAGTAATAAGCTCCCTAGTAACTAGTACGATATTTATTATTATAATATTTAACTAGCTTAGCGCTTCTTATAATCTAAAGTATAAATAAGCTAGGCTTACTAGGGTACTTATTAGTAGTAATACTATTAGAAATAAAGTATCTCTATTACTATTACTAACCATATGTAGCGCTAGGGTTATTTTATATATATATTATAATTATACTTAAAGACTCTTATTCTCTTTAAGCTTCTTCTACTAAGCCTGTTATAGCTCTATAATCTAATACTAAAGATCTACAATAGCTTTAGCTTAAAGCCTTATTACCTTAATATATTATAATATAGTTAACTATAACTATGAGTAATTTTATAAGCTTCTTAGAAATATGTCTAAGTCTATGTAGCGTATATATTATATTAAATAATTATATACTAGTAAACTTACTATTCTAATTACTAATATAACAGGTAATCTAGATTCATAAGGTTATGTGAAGGTTATATTACTATATAATTATAAGGATCTTATACATAGTTAGGAGTTAGAAAGTAAGGGTAAATAAGCGTATTATTTATAGTTATATAAGCAAAGCTATCCTTATACCTAGTTATAGTATAACTTATACTCTGATTATATACCTCTATATACAAATAAGCCCTCGCATTATGTGTAACGCCTCTAACCTATATATAGCCTAATATTATACTACGCGTAGCCCGCTTATTGCGATATAGCGCCGTTTATAGTTATAAAACGGGTAGGGTATTTGCTTGTTTTATATCGTATATACGTCTTATTAGCTTGGCTGGATGCTTATAGGTCTAGGAATAGCCTAGGAAGCTATACCTACTAATATAGTTACTTTAACGCGCAGAAGGGGAGGCTTGGATAATTAACGCGTTTTGCTCGGTGGGTGCGTGTTATATAGCGTTTAGGCGCTAAGACTATTGACGGATTATATAAAGCTAGCGGGAGATATATATCTATATATCTTTCTAGTATTACCCTTAGGGGTGGGCGATAGTAGGAGACCTAACTACGCCCTAGGTAGGGGCGACTATTAGAATAATAGAGCTAAGGTAGCGGGAGCTTCCTAGTATCGCCCCTAGGGGTAGGCTATAGCGGGAGTTCTTAGATATAATAGATCCACCTATAAATACATTAGACTCGTGTACTATACCTATATGTATTTTAAGGGAAAACTATATAATTTAGAATATAGCTATAATTTATAATTATACTTACTACACAACTGAAAAGTTAAATCTAAATATATTAAAAAAAGATCTAATTCTTATAAGTATATTAATATAAAAAAGTCCTAAGAAACTATTATAATAGCCTTAAGTAGGAGGCGCGTAGTAGGAGGGCAGGTATATAATAGGAGGGCGGGAGGGTAAGAGGGTAGGTAGGTAGTAGGAAGTAGTAAAATACCCCTATTACCCCCCTATTTTAGCTCTATAATATAACTAAATTCCCCTACCCTTACCCCTTAAATTAAATAAAATAGGAGGGTTTATATATTATATAGATATATATTTTCTAGTATTTTACCTATATAAAATAATATAGGTATAATATCTATATATATTTTGAGGGTAATATTCCATTTAAGGGTTATTTATTTATAGGGGGATCTACTATAACCTTAATATAAGGGACCTACCTACCTTAGGTACCTTAGGTAATATAGGTTAATACCTACAGTACGTACCTCCTCACTAAAGCGGTGAGATATCCCGGGATATCTAGCTCTAATTGACTCTACTCCACTTACTAGCTGGTTATATAACTTAGCGAGTAGCGAGGCGGCTGGCTTATCTCGCAGCGACGCCGCTTGAGCAAACGATTCCACACACAAGCCGCCTCACCAAACCAAACAACCACCAAAATAATAACAACAAGAATAACAACAATACCACCCTTCGAGATACAATAGCGAACCAAAGCAGCAAGAGCGGAGCGTTAGGCTGGTTAACTGCGCTATACAAACCCGCAAACTCCGTCGTTTGCACGCCCACCTCCAGACAGTGCAGCCCGCGAGACCCGACCTGCTAGACCGCTTTGCTAACGATATGCTCGTCCAGATCGACGCGCTCCTCGACGGCTGAGCAGATTGGCGGAACACACTGCAGGAGCAGGAGTATCCAGCTAGAGAGCAACCAGAAAACACACCTGCATGCGACCGAGC
Source organism: Colletotrichum ledebouriae (assembly GCA_036785755.1). Taxonomy (NCBI): domain Eukaryota; kingdom Fungi; phylum Ascomycota; class Sordariomycetes; order Glomerellales; family Glomerellaceae; genus Colletotrichum; species Colletotrichum ledebouriae. The sequence goes on from JAVHLU010001927.1 coordinate 21,837, forward strand.
GGACGGAGGCGGAGGCGGAGGAGGCGGAGCGCTAGAGAGCTAAGGACTCTTAGACCCGACCTAATGGACTAGATACTTCCGATAACGTCAGGCCTTCTCCCACGTTCTACGTAGCTAAGGCTATTACCAAGACCGCCTCCTCCCAGATTGACGCCGCGGCCGCTGCCGAGCCCAGAAGCGTTGTTGGGTAACCGCTACACCCGAGTTCCCTAGTACGAACACAAACACCACCACGAATACCAACACTACGACGAGAGTATTAGACCCCGCTCGCCACGCACAGGACTACCTCGAAAAGGAAAAGGACACGCTGAGAGCCGAATACGAATACCTCATAGCCCACTACACCCAGATCCTCGCCCTTTATATCGCGTGGCTGCACGCGCAGAGGAACGCGTTGCGACGGTACTATGTCGAGAGAGAGGCGGTCGAGGAGGGCGAGAAGGTGGACGCAACCGACAAGGCGGACGCTCCCGCCGCCGCCGCCAAAGACAGAGCCTAGGAACCGACGTCCGTGAAGACGCCCACCATGCCTAAGAAGAAGAAGGACATAGGCCCGCCCAAGTCCGCCGAGGCACCACCTACACTCAGTACCTACGCGGCCGAGACTGCGGAGCTGGACTTCTTTGATTTCCCACCGGCTCTTTTATCCTCTCCCGCGTCGTGCCCCCTCTTGGATCGAGGAGGCGCATCAGCAGTAGGCTTCCGCGGCGACGGTAAACGGTGCACAGGTCCGCGTATAAGGCGTAGGAGAAGGCGGAGAAGAAACTTGCGGATGCAGAGCGGTATAGGGCGGCGGCAGCTGCTGCGTAGGAGGACCGGAAATATGCAGGGTCTCGCTTAGAAGGTACAAACCGGAGGTATATTACATGAATAGAGCAGTTTGTTCTTTATGACGGGAGAGACTCGCTCAGCCTCAGAGGGCGACAATACATAAACACATAGGGCCATTTACTTGAATAGGGGCATATCCTATTCAATAGGAGGCACTGTCCCCATGTCTTTATCCATTCAGGAGATCTGCAGAGTTTACTTCCCCCGTTTCCCTCTGCCCCTATGTTTTCGCGTCGGCTCACTGCGCCTAGTCACAGGGGTCGAGATATAATCAATGCCCACTAGCAAATAAACGCTACTAACGGAAATAAAAGTCGGGAGCAAACCGATAGCCACGCGGAGCTAATGGATGGAGAGACGAGTGTGTGCCAGTCGTACCTTATAGGTGGAGATGGGTTCGATTCCTATCAGCGCTATTAGTATTTCACTTATTAGCTTAATTAGTAGTGCTAATATCCCAAGACCCGTTATACTACTAAACTCTAAAGCCCTAGTGTTTGATCTATAGGTAGAGCGCTTAATATTAGCCTTTTAAGAGGGATATAGCTAGTAATAGCTAGCATATAGGGGCACGCTCTTATAGGTAGATATGTATGCTAGTCGTACCTTATAGGTAGAGATAGGTTCGATTCCTATTAGCGCTATTGGCATTTCACTTATTAGCTCAATTACGAGAATATTACCTCTTACCCTGACGATAGCGGCCTTTTGTTCGTCCCCACCCACCCCCCCCCCCCC
>JAVHLU010001928.1:0-23397 GCA_036785755.1 Colletotrichum ledebouriae
CTATCTTTAAGAGGTCGGGGTAGTCCTTATCCTCGTTATTAATAATCTCTTTAGCTATAACTAGGAGTTAGTTAATACTAATACTATAAGTAGTAGCTAGTTAGGTATTATCCTTATATTACTCTAGTGTCGTGATGCCTTTAGCATCGCCCGTTCCTAGCGCAGCACGTGACTAACGTCGGCTCCGGAGCAACCTTATTCCGGGGTCGTTCCTCTAAGCGTGGTTATAAGTAACCACGTTATAGCTACTCTCGTTATAATAGATTAAGCTCTTTAGTAACTATAAATATAGCTCTATAGGACGTTTCTTAATAGTTATAAGCCTAGCTCTAACTAAACCCCTAATTACTATTTTAAAATAAGCCTTCGCTACTAAAAGTACTTATTAAAACTTCCTCTCTCCTATTCTTTTTTTCCTCCTTATTATATACTACTCTCTATTACTATAAACCCTCTATTTTTAAATAACCTTAATTATAATATCTTCTACTATAGCTACTATAGTATTATACTAGCTAATTATATATAGGGATTTCGCTACTTAGTATATTATAATCTAAGCTAAAGCCTAAGCTACTAGAGTCTAGAAGTATATTAACCTAAATAACCCTAAGGGACCTTCACGCCTAGGTAAGATTTCGTTAGAAACTCTAACTCTTAACTTATATATTACTAAGTAAAACTAGGATATTAATACCTAGTATCTATAGGAGAAGAGCGCTTATAATTAATATATCGCTCTATTTAACTAGGAGGCTTTAGAAGAGGCTACTTCTAATACTACTTCTAGGACTACTCCTAAGTCTATTACTAGGATATAGATAAACGAATTATACCCCCTTTAGCCTCTAACTACCCTAGTTATAATTAATAAGAATACTATAGGTATATAGGAATAGTACTTAGAGTACTTTTATTCGCTTATTATATAAGAATTTAAGTAAACTTATAAGGACTAGGAGTTCGAACGGATTAACTATCTAGTTATAGAGACTATTATTTATAATATTATTACGCCTATATATATAGAACTTCTTATTAAAAGGGATATAACCCTATATAGCCTTATTATTAATCTTAAACGTCGCTACGCTCTAAGCGAGGCTAGTACCCTTATTACTATTTAAGAAGAGTATATCTAAGTCCTAGAAAAGGCGAATCGGAGTATTAATCCTAACGCCTAGATTAAGGATTTTAGGGGCGTCTACTTCTATACTACCTAGCTTAAGCTTCCTAAGGCGAGTAGTACCCTCGCTTTAAAAACTTTTCTTTAAGTAGTAGGTTATTACTTTATACCTACTTAGGCTAATATAGAATAGATATTTTAAAACGGGAGCGAGTAGGGATACTAGTCTCTAATATAAGCTAATATACTAATATATTTAAGGACCTCTTATATAAAGATATACTCTACTTAAGGTTATAAGGATAAAGCGTACGGGTCTTTATAACGCTAGCTAGCTATATAGATAAGGCTAACCTATCGAGCGTTCCTATAACTAGTAATATATCTAGCCGTAAATAGTACCCGTGTAGGTTAAGCTATTAATAGCTAAGTATTAATTATAACCGCTTAGAAGCTACTTTAACTAGATATTACTAGAAGGGCTCCTATATATTAGTAATAGATATATAAGTAGCTTAGATCTATAACTAGTTAAATAGTAACCTACGCTTTGCTAATCTATATAGGGAACTCGCTTATAAGGGCGAGCTACGCGCTATACCCTATAAGGGTAAAAACTACTAAAACAATAAGGGGGGTAATAAGGGTTTATCTAAGAAATCTAACGTAGCCCCAAGTTACCCTACTAATATAATAGTAATTACTTTTTATATAGCCCTCTTAAACGAGGTTAGGGATAATATAGTTAACTTAGATAGAGAGTACCTAAGTATCTTTATAACCCCTTACTTAGGGCTCTATATACTATATAAGTCTATAGTCCTAGATAACTATAGAGGAACGCACCTTATAAATAATAAGTCCCTACTTATCCCCTTCTTAATTAGGTATTATAAAAGAGAATAAGTTAATTCTAGAATAGCTTTATACCTAATTATTATAAAAAGCATATAGATTATTAAGAATGCTTTTAATAGCTTAAAAAGTATAAATATAGAGGACCTTATACTTTATAATATAGGATATATAGAGAACTCTTATATTAATATTATCTCTAAAGCGCTACTTTAGAAGATAGGTATCTAGTATTTAGGGTATAACTATATACTTCGCTTTAGAACCTATAAGAATAGCGTTATAGTTAAGAAACTTATTAGCAAGGCGAACCTTGCCTTCCTTAAATATAAGCCTCGTTCCTTATACTCTATTCCTAAGCGGATTCCCCGAAGTATTAATACTATTATTAATAATATAAACTACGTACTTATAATATATAAGTATACCTCTTTTATATTACTACTAGACCGGAGCGATAATATAATACTTTAGTACCTTAGAAGTAGGCACCTTAGCCCTAAGGCTCTAGAGTAGCTAGTATATACTACTCAGGGGGTAAGGATTAAAGGCCCGACGCGCTTATAATACTAATACTACGTAGTTATATATACTAAATACGTAATTTTAAGATAAATGTTAGAAGATAAAGTAATATACCCTTACTATAGAATTATATAGGATCTCTTTAACTACCCTAAAAGCTTTAACTAGAACTAATAGCTCCTTATTATTAAGGACGAGTGTACTAGTTAGCTCTTTATATTTCTACGTATTAATAAGACCTATAGTAGTATTATACTCGCTCTATATACTTTTAAGTAATAGGTATATTAATAGAAGGGACTTTCTATTTATAAGATTAGATAAGACGTCGAGAGGTTAGTAATTTTACTTATAAGCTATATAGGATATAAGGATTAGACTTATACAGAAGGAATAGAGGTTAAAATAAACCCTTTATATATAAAGGAACTAAATAGCAGAGGGGAATAGGCTAGTTAGGAAGTTATAACTTAAATAATGAAGATACTCGCTATAGCTAGCTTACTTATAAAACTATAGGCTAAGATAGTACTAGTAATAATAACGCCTTATAATATAAGCTTATTTAAACGCTATAACTAGCGTTCGCTACTATAGATTAAAGAGGAATAGTTCTACTAGTACTTTCGCTAGTAGTAACCTAATAATAGAGCAGCCCTAACCTACGACCTTCGCCCTTACTAGGGATATATATATACCTATAGCTACTATATATACCCCCTTAAGAGGGAACGAGAGAGAGGAATCGATAAGAGAGACTTTAAGGTAGTACTATAGGGATATATTAGATACCTAGTAGGATATATTCTAAATACTTATAACCTATATAGGGTCTAGATCCCTGCGTTATAAATAGTTATTATTATATAGAACGTGACGTTTAATAAATAAACTTTCTATATAAAGGATAAGGTAAAAGAGGCTATCTTAGAAGACGTTATCTATAAGATAGTAGAAGAGATTAAAGAGCTTATATTATAAGTTAACTTTAAACTTTAGATCCTAGGCGTTATAAATAAGGATAAAGCTATATTAATACTTATAACTAAATAGTTACCTATACTAACCCTCGTTCTTATAACTAAGTCTCTAAATAGAAGAATACTAAAACTTCTAAAGGGATAGGTAAGTTAGAAGGGGGGGTAGCTATTATCCCCCGATCCTATACTAGAGCTAGATAAAGGCCTAGCCCTAATAGATAGAGTAGTAAGTATAGCGTATATATTAGAAATAAACTACGTATATAATACTATTAGGGAAGTTAATTCTAAAGGGGAACGGATTAAGGATTATATTATAATTAAACTACTCCCTACTTTATAATATATTTCTAAAGCGGGTAAGAGTAATAAGAACGAACCTTCGGATAGTAAGCCCTTAAATCTCTTAGTATAGCGATATTAGGATAGAGAGGAGAGGGATAATACTAAATAGAGGTCTAACTAGGTATATAACTAGGAGGGCTATAGCTAAACTTATTAAAGCTAATAACTATATAATCTACTACCTAGTAACTTATAACTAGGAATAGTAGAAAGCGAATCCCGCTCTAGTTACTAGTTTTTACTCTAATACTATATAGAGTAGGAGTAGGTATCTAGCTTCTTTAAGACTTTTATATCTAATTAGTAGAAGGCCTTTTTAGAAGCTAATATAGGGTACTATACGCTCTATAGCTATATTTATATTACTATCTATAGCATAAAACCCGCTCGTATAACTATAATAATCTATAAATATCTTACTACTAATAACCTTACTAAGCTACCCTGCTCGTAGAAGGAACTTTTAAACCTCCTATAGGCGCTCTAAACTCGCTTTAAAGAAGTAGCTAAGGTTAAGATAGGTAAATTATAGTAGATAGATATATAGTATATTATTAATTAAGAAATAATAATAAAGAGACTAATCCCTTTAAAGTAGGTATTTACTTATAAATTTAATAAGAATAATATCCTTAACTAGTATAAAGTAAGGATCTATATTTAAGGCGATTAGTAAGAGAAGTCGCCCCTTAAATAGACTTACGTAGCGACCCTCGCTACTTATACCTTTAGAGTAGTAATAGTAATTACTATATAATTCGACCTCGAAGTTAAATAATTCGATATTATTAACGCGTTCTTAAACGCCTCTTAGGATCTAAATAAAGACCTAATTATTTATAAGTTACTAGATAGCTTTAAGTAGCCTAAGAAGTGCGTTAAACTACGTTACGCGCTCTATAGGCTAAGGGATATATTACTACTCTAGTATAAGGAGTTCTCCTCGACCCTTTAGTATTTAGGCCTTATACCTATAAGTAAAGACCTATATCCCTTCTAGTTAACTAAGAAGAGGGTCCTTATTATCTTTTATATAGATAACTTCCTCGTCCTATTTTATAGGAACTATGAAGAAGTAGTATAAAAGGTAATTACTAGCTTAAAGGAAGTATATAAGTTAAAGGAATAAGGCCTAGTTAAGTACTATCTCGGAATTAGAGTTATCTATAACTAAGCTATATAAAAGATATACCTTTCCTATAACTAATATATTAAGTAGGTTATAAAGAAGTTCGATTTACTTAACTTAAGAGCGCTAGTAACTCCCCTTCCGAACTTATTACTCCTAAAGAGTAAAATAATAGCAACGCTATTAGAGGTAAAGAGTTTTTAAGAGAAGATTAGCTTTATACTTTATATTACTATTATAATCTAACCCGACGTTGCGTTTATATATTCTTTACTCTTAAGATTCCTAACGAATCCTACTCCTTATTACTATACTACTACTAACTAGGTTATATAGTACTTATATTATACTTATTACCTCATAATATGCTTTAGTAACTTAGGGGGTAGATAGGTATTACTAATTATAAGCAATGCTTTATTTATAGATAATAAGGAGATATAGAAGTCGTCTTAAGGGTATATAATCTCGCTCTTTAGAGGACTAATTTAATAGAAAGCTACTTAATAAGCTATAGTTATAATATTAATAATAGAAGCGGAGCTTCTAAGCCTCGAATATATAGCTAAGGAGACTATTACTCTTTAGAGGCTATTTAGGGATATCGCTCTTAAACTTAGCGATATCTAGAAGATTTACTATAATAACTAATAGATAATTTGTCTTATAGTAGGCGAAAAGGAATAGATCTTAACTAAGCTATAGCATGTTAATATTTAAAATATATAGCTATAATAAGAACACGCTAGAGGATTATTTAGCATAGTATATATACTAACGAATAATATACTAGCTAATAGTCTTATAAAGGTTCTTAACTACGAGAAATTCGAAAAGTTCTATTCGCTCCTTAATCTAAAGGATATATAAAGAATAATTATAATAAATAAGGGATGCTCTAGATAAGTATAGGAGGGCTAGTAGCGCTTAAGTTTTAATTAATTTATAGCTTACTAGCTAGAGAGCCTAAAGTCGCTCCTATAGGAGTAAAAGAATATAATATACCCCGAAGGGCTACCTTAAAATACTAATTTTCTACTACCTAACCTTAGAGGATTCGCTTATACTAATCTATTAGGATATTATGTAAAAGTAGTAATACCTCTAGTAAATATATACTAATAGGACTATCGACTATATAGTATATTATAGTAGCTATATTACTAGAAGGCGGATAAGGTATAGGTATACTTATGCTAACTACTAGGGTTCTAAATAGAACTAGGGCGGGAGATAGAGCGATAACGCTATATATACTAGAACTACTTATTACTATAGAAGCCCTGCCTGAACCCTTATTATTACTACCCTTCTTTACTACTTTAATCTCCTCTTTCTAGGTAGTAATAGCCTTATAGAGCGTAGCTCTCTAATAAGCAAGGGTCTATATATTATATTAGAAAATAGTTATAGAAATAAAGCGCGTATAGAACCCTACCTTTCTAACTACTAGGTTATCTAAAGTCTTAGCTTTAGTATATTAGTAGGTTATAATAATAATAGGGGCGCTTATCTATTAATAAGGTACCTTACCCTTATAATAGTAGTTATACTTACCTGCTATACTAAGTAAGTACTTTCTATTTAATAAGCTTAAGAGCTTACTTAAAACGTACTAAAAGTAGCGCTTATTAAATAGGGGTACCTGCTCTATATCTATACCTCTACTAAGGGGAGGAGGGCTAGGAGGGGGCTCTAAACTACCCTTATTAATACCCTCCTCCTTATCTATCTCCTTAGGGATTATAATAATAACGAGGTTAGTAATATTCTAATATATAGTTATAGTAATAAAGGGATCGTGACTTACTAGGAGCTATCCTCTTAGATTACTTAGGGGGGTAACCCTAGGGCTTCTTATATTATAAACCCTTACCCTTAGAGCTACCCCCTATAGGTTACTTCTACTTCTTTCTACTTACTATTTAATATATTAGTATATTATATATTAATAATAGGAAGGAATAATATATATATAACCTTACTATTACTCTCTAGGGGAGGAGGGCGCGCCCCTCTACCCCTAGCTTTGCTCTTACTTTTAGTAGCGCGCGCCTTCTTAAGGGCTATAGCCTAACTAATCTTCTTTTTAGGAGGTATTTATAAATATATTAGTATATTATAATAGCTTTAAGATCATTATATATTATAGGCGCACGCGCGCGCGCGTAATAAGGTTATTATTAGGACTAAAGTTAGGTATATATATAGTTATTATATTATATATAGGGAAGAGTTAAGAAAGTAAGAGGGTAGCTAGGTTATTTTATTTAGAATTAATATAATAGTAGCTACCCTGCCTAAGCTAATAAGAGACGACGGATTCTACTACTATTAGTAAGAGTTAGTAAATAAAGGGTATTATAATAATAATAGCGATAGTTATAAAAGTAGAAAACCGCGACTATTTACCCTTTACCTATACTTAATATAAATAACTTTACTTTATTATCTCTTTTATTAATAGGCTTATTAATAGGTTATTTATTAATATACTACTTTATATTTAAGTATTTTAAGGGATACTACGCGGTTAGGCGCTTTTCTAGCTATAGCTACGTCTAGGGGGGTATATTATAATGCCTTTAGTATTACCCGTTCCTAGCGCGGTATATAACTAATATTAGCTCTATAGTAACCTTATTCCGGGGTCGTTCCTCTGAGCGTGGTTATAAGCGACCACGTTATGGCTACTCTCGTTATAATAGATTAAGCTCTTTAGTAACTATAAATATGGCCCTATAGGACGTTTCTCAACATCTAGGAATAGGTAGCGAGATTTATTACTAACCTTAGGGTATACCTTAGTAACGCTATTATCTTTAATTATAGCGATCGAGGTAATAAGGGAGGTAATATTAGCGCGAAGGCCTCGAAGGTTAGTAGTATATTTATACTAAAAGTTAGCTATATCTATAGCCTTAGGGTTATTAAGGTCTAAGAGAGTATAGGTAGCGCTTAAGCTATTACTATCTACTATAGCCTAATTAATATAAGTATTATCCTTAGTATATATACTAGGAAAGTCATCTTATAGTATCTACTTAATAATAAAGAATAGTAATATAGCGCTAAACTCCGGGTTATTTATAATTTATTTAGTTATAAATAAGTTAAGGGCGTAGATATATATATATAGACTAAGGATAATTAAGCCGTTCTAGATAAGTATATATAGGGTAAGGCGTTTAGTATAGCAAGTAGCGATAAGGTTAGTTATATTAAAGGAATAGAGGCGCTAAAGGTATATATTAATTACCTCCTAAGTAGTTAGGAACTTTATATAGGAATAGGTAAGGTAATAGAGGCTAGCGATATAAGTATAGGATTACTAGTCTATAATAACGATCTTCTTAATACTAGTAGTAGTATTAGGCGTCTTAGCGGAGCTAGGCGTATTAATAGCGTTAAAGGGGCTAATATTAGAGGAAGGATTAATATTAGGGCGATCCTCTAGGCTAGTAGCTAATACTATATACTTAATAAATAACCTAGTAGTAAGGTATTATTCTAGGCTAAGGAAGCCCGGGCTCTCTTATATTAGTCCCTAGGGAATAGTCGCTATAATAAACTTAAACTTATTAGTAGCTAACTTAATAAATTAGCCTAGGTTAAGGGTAATAGCGCTAGTATTAGTAATATAACCCTTAGAGAGCGCTATAGTTAGGGCGATCTAGGTCTCTTTATATCTATTAAGTAGTATAGAGATATAGCTAATATATTTACTATAGGCTCGTATTCCCTTAATAGCCTTAATAATATCTATTACATTAGGGGTACTAATACTAGTAGCTTACTTCTTAGGAGTAGCTATTTTATTAGTCTTATTCTAAGTAATAGGAGTTAATTTAGTACTATTTATAATAATATTAGTTAATAGTTAAGGTTTAATATATTTAATAGCGCTAATAGCTTAGTTAAGTTAGCTAGCGTTAAGGGATAGTTTAGGCTACTTAGTATTAATAGTTTTATTAGCTTAATTATATTTAATAGTAATAGGTTTATTATCTCTGCTTAAGGCCTCTCTAGAATTAATAGAAATAGGTATATTAGTGATATTAATAGTATAATATAGGTTATATTTAAGGGAGTTCTATATAATATTATAGAGGGATAGCTACTCGAGGTTTAAGATAGTATTAGGGAATTAGTAGTAGAACTTAATTTAGTTTATAGATAGTAGTTAAGTAATTAAATAAGTATTAGTATCTAGGTAGATAATAAATAGGGTATTAAAAACATTATAACTAGTTCTATAATATTAGGCCTCTTAGTTAAGGGCGTACTTAAAGATTTCTTAGTTATAAATATAGTATCTAAGCTTATTATAAGGGATCTTAATATTAGGTAGGTAGTAGTAAATATAGTTAAGGGTAATATACTTAGCGTTTTTATATTTAGAGCGTTATCTATTTATAGTAAAGTAATACCTAAGTATATATAATATAGGTTACTCTAGTAGCGCTAAGCGCGCGATAACGTAGAGCGTTAGTAAGATTCCTTAATATCTAGACGAGGATAATAGTAATAAAGGGAGATATATAAGTATAATAATAGTATAGCAACGGGGTTAAAGGCGTTAACGCTCTTTAGTAAAATATATATATAGAGGGAAAAATATACTTAATACTAAGTAGGCGAAGGTAGTAGTAATAACTAGTAGGGTTGCCTAGTAATATAAATTTGTTTTATATATATATGCTTAAGCGCTGATTTTTCTTATTAGTTAAGTAAGAGTAGGGATCGACCTTCTAGCGAGGAGGGCGGTTATGCTTATAAAGGTTCTTATAGTACTAAAGGTAGAAGGAGGTTAAGAGGGAAGGTATAATAGGTATAGTTATCTTTATTAATAGGATAGATACGAATATTACTATTATTAGGGTAAAGTTCTTAGATACGCTAAGCGCGCTAAATATCTTTATTTTATAATAAGGCCTTAGTTATAATACTCTTTATAATCTATTTATCTATTTAAGGCGCTTTAAGCAGCATATTCCTTATTTATAATATATATTATATTACTCTACTAGGTTACTACGAGGCTTTCCTCTTAAGCCCCTTAGTAGTCTTTTACTAGGCTTTAATACTAGTTTAACGCCTTATTAGATAGGTCTTGAAGCTTATACTTATTTATAAAGCTATTCTATCTCTTATTCCTTACTTTTAAATATAGTAATAAGTTTATCTATATCTATAGCGTCTTTATCTATCTAAATAGTATATATTAGTAAGTAACCTTTCTATTTAACTAGATATTATGCTTTTCCTCGCATAAGGGTTTGCTTCTTAAGAATACTTTCAATCTTAAAATACTCATATACTTTAAGCTAATAAATATTATTATCTTCCTTAATATTAACTAGGCCTTAGTAGTTATTTTAACGGTTAAATAGGTTACTACTAGGGGCTAGTACTGGTATAAGTTAGAAGATAGATATAACTAGGTAAATATTTATATTAAGTAGAATATCGAGGCGGTATACTAGCTTACTAACGCGTTTAAGGACCTTAAATAGAATATACTAGTAGCTATACTTTAGGTTTAGTTATCCTAGCAAATAATATCCTAATCCTATCTTAAGGTATACTTAGTTGCCTAGCTTAAAAGTAATAAAATAATGTTTTTTATTATACTATTCCTTTATATATAGCTAGGCTATTATAAATGAAATTTTCGCTTCCTCCTAGAAGATTTCACAGTTTATTTCAGGGTTAGTATTACCTAAGATATTTAACGCGTTATTAGTATTTTTACTATATAGGATTTAGTTTAGTAAATAACTGATAACTTATAAGTAGGCGTTATTAAGGTTATATTAAAGGCCTAGTAGTAATATTACCTAGTTATCGTTAACGAGGTTAAGAAAGTAACGAATAGCTAGTTCGACGGTTTAAGTTTTATATTCTAAAATACTATTAGTTTATAGATAATATACTATTAAGAATCTTAATTTAGTATATAATATAGCTTATAGTGCGGTTTAAAACTTTAAAAGGAACTTTTAGTTGCAATTAGATATAATAGCTTTTAGTATTCCCTAGTTACTATACTAGAGGTTATAAAGAAGGAGGTATCCCTAGATCTTAGTAGTATATATTAAGTAGCCTAGGATAAGAAGATTTACTTTAGAGAACTTATTAGTTATAGTAAGCACTATATTAAGAAGTAGGAAGTTCTCTACTTCATAGCCTAAATATTATAAAGGTATTTTAGGAAGTCTAATAATAAAGTCTGTAGTAATTATATAGAAGGGAATAGCTAGTATTAATATTAGCTATATCGCGCTAAGTAGTAGTTAACGTTCTATATTTATAGTTCCATATTATAAGTAGTTAGCTATATAATTATTAACTTATCGTTTAAGATATAGTATATAAAAGTGTTTATTAATAGCTCTCTACGTCCGTTCCTTACTAAAGTAATAGTAATTATTATAAGCTTCTTTAATAAGAGGCGTTACTAACTCTTTCGGGATATAGAGAGTTTATTTATTAGTATAGGGGTTAATATAGTAAAGAAGACTATTATATATAACGAAGTTAAGGTCTATATTATCTACCTTTTTATAAAGTATCTTATATACTCTGCTCTAGGATCTAGAGTTAGTATATAATTAAATAAGCTTAGCCTTAAAGTTATTATTAAGAGATACTTCTATTATAAAGTTAATACCTATTAGTATATTATCCTATATCTTATTAAGTTCCCTAATATCTTTAATAGGGATTTCTATTATAAGTAGGTATAATAATATATCTACTACGATATTTAACGTTCTAGGAATATAATAATATACTAGGGAGAACTAGCTAAGATATTCTAATAATAATATAAGTCGTAAGTTAGACCTCGTCTTATCCTCTAATTATAGCGACGTTTATTTAATAATATTATATATTACTAAATAATTAGTAAGTACTATTATAGGGTCTTATCTAGATAAATATAGTATTAGCTAATACTTCTTTACTACTTATACTAGGTAAGCAACTTTAAGTTTAGTAGGCTAATACTTCTATTTAGCTTAGTTAAGGGCCTTACTAATATAGGTAATTAGATATATATTAGTATACTTAATAGGGTTATAAGGTTTCTATTTAATATAATTAGCTAGCTAGAAGATTAGCGCGGAGTATCCGTGTTCCTTTAATAAGCTAAGCTATATAAAGAACTACTTATTAGGGTTATAGTAGAATAAGGCGTTATCTACTATTAAGGCGTCCTTAATATTATTAAAGCTAGCTACTTCTTCTAGTATAAGTTTAAAACTTATCTTTTAATAGAAGAGCTTTCTTATAGCGCCTTTATCCTTCCCTTAAGCTTAGGCTTAGGTAAGTAACGTAGTTTTATATTATTAGAGTAGTTAAATATAATAACTATAGCGTAGTATTATATATTATAGAAAACTAGTTATACCTATCTAGTATTTAAGCTAGCGGAGATTATAGGGGCACTTGATTTTCTTAATAGCGTTAATATTATTTTAAGTATTTAATAGTCTAAAGGCGCTAATAATAAAGCTAAGTAGCTTAATAGAAGGATATCTAATAAATAGCCTCTTTACTAAAAGCGAGAGTCTAATATCTATAAAGAGTTTAAGGATTATATTAAGGTACTTAAGGTAGGTATTAAGGTCCTTCGAGGTAATAATAATATTATTAATAAACGTATAGGTATATTCCTTATATAGTTATAATAGTCTATCTATAACGCGTTAAGCATAAGCAAGCGAATTATAGAATCCTATAAGTACTACCTTCGAGCGTTCTTATCCCTAGTAGCTAACTATAGTGAATTAATCGTAATATTCCTTCTTAATAAGAAATTAATAGAAGAAGGATTAAGCGTTAACTATAGTAATCTATAGTTTACTACGAAGGCGTTTAATAACATCTTATTATAATAGTATAGGGTATATATTAGGGATTATAGCTTTATTAAGAGCATATAGGTCCACGACTATATAACCTTTATCCTTACTATCTATAATTCGCTATATAGTAAATATAGGGGCTCTAAATAGTATAGGTCTAGAGTTACCCTATTTTATATAGTTTTAAGTATAGAGCTCGTCTAAAGTTTTATTAATAAGTTTCTTATCTTCTTTATTAATAGGATAAGGTTATTATTTAATATTTATATTCTACTATCCTTTAATAAGTTTAACCTTAAGGTATTAATCTTCTAGAAAGTTAATTAGTCCTTAGTCCTTCTAGATCGCAGGGTAATATAAGATAACCTCTTTAAGGCGTTATATAGCTTCAGCGTCTCGGTTATAGATATATATACCTTCCTTAGTAATAACTACTAGTAAGTTTTTAGGCTTAGTTATACCTATATTACTATTTAGGTTAATATTCCCCTTATAGATATCTCTACTATTTAGCGTTATATTATTATTAGTTACGCCGTAGTTAGCGAGCGCTTCTTACTAGTTAGGTTAGAGATTTCTACTTATTTATTAACTAATAGTTCTAGTAGCTAAGCGAGTGTTACGAGCTTGTAATTAGAAAGGCTAAAAACGGTATAATATATTAGATCCTTATATAATAATATTAAAAAGGCTATTTATAGTTAATTATAAGTCTTTAGTTTAAGGTATCTATCGGACTTAAAGGGCGCTAGGGTTCTAAGCTTAGTGCCTCGTTTAATCTTTAATAGGTAAGGAGCGTTATTAATAATAGGAATAAGTAGTGAATTACCTATATACGTATATATATACCTTTTATACTTTAGGCTAAATAGAAGGGACTCTATTTTACTAATAATATATTAATTTAAATAGTAGAGCGATCGTATAGTATAATAGTTATATTTCTTATAGCGTATATATTATAAACTTTTAAAGGGACTTTCGAATAGATCTAAGAGGGAATTCGAATATTATTATAAAATGCGATTTAGATATATAATTCTAAGTTTAGAACGTCGAGCCTATTAGGTATATTAAAGTCTTATCTTATAAGCAAACTAGTATCTAAATATAGGATAAGCTATATACTTATATAGAGCTTAGTAGTTATTATATAGCTATTAGGTCGTTATCCTTATATAAGAATCGCAAAGGTTATCTAGGCGATAGTCTTAAGGCTTCCTATGCCTTAGAGCTTAAATACCTTAGGTTCTCTTAAGAGGGTATAGAACTATTATAAGTAGGCTTCGCTTATAACTAAGCGGTCTACGCTAGTATTAATATAGACTACGATTAGTAGTCCATTATAATAGCCCTAGATAATAATCTTAGCGTATGTATAGTAGCATAAACGTATAACTATATATTACTATAGCTTAATAGGACTAATAAGCGTTATATTTAGCTAAGGTAATAGAAGGGTCTAATATAAGAGTGATACGGTCTACGAAGTAGGCGAAAATTATGGGTGAAAACTACTACGAATTTCGAAGGTTTTTTCCTTAAAGGCGATAAGCCCTTTTATAAGGGTTAACGCGTTTAGGTATATTTAATGCGTTAAATGCGTTAGATACCCTTAAGCGGGATAACCGCGCTAAGCGCGTTTAGTATTAATTACTTATATAAGAAGAAAAAGGCGTTAACTACGATATATAGTATAAAATTTAATTTATACCTCCTATCGTGGTAATATACTAGTAAGTAGAGCTATGCTATTATATATAAGTAACTATATATAACTTTACTTCCTTTCTATTCCGTGCGTTTTAATTATATCCTACTTTAGGCTAAGGGAGTCTTAGGTATAGTATTAGTCGTCTTTAAGAGGTTAGGGTAATCCTTATCCTCGTTATTAATAATCTCTTTAGCTATAACTAGGAGTTAGTTAATATTAATACTATAAGTAGTAGCTAGTTAGGTATTATCCTTATATTACTCTAGGAATAGGTAGTAAGATTCGTCGCTAACCTTAGGGTACGCCTTAGTAACGCTATTATTTTTAATTATAGTAATTAAGGTAGCGAGGGAGGTGATATTAGTATAAAGGCCTTGAAGGTTAGTAGCGTGTTTATATTAAAAGTTAGCTATATCTATAGCCTTAGGGTTACTAAGGTCTAAGAGAGCCTAGATAGCGCTTAAGTCGTTACTATTAACTATAGCCTAACTAACATAAGCGTTATCCTTAGTATATATACTAGGAAACTCGCATTATAATATCTACTTAATAATAAAGAATAGCAATATAGCGCTAAACTCCAGGTTACCTATAATTCGTTTAGTTATAAATAAGTTAAGGGCGTAGATATACATATACGGACTAAGGATAATCGAGCTATTCTAGATAAGTATATATAAGGTAAGGCGTTTAGTATAGTAAGTAGATATAAGGTTAGTAGTATTAAAGAAATAGAGGCGCTAAAAGTATATATTAATTACCTCTTAAGTAGTTAGGAACTTTATATAGGAATAGGTAAGGCGATAGAGGCTAGTAACGTAAGTATAGGATTACTAGTCTATAATAATAATCTTCTTAATACTAGTAGTAGTATTAAGCGTCTTAGCGGAGCTAGGTATATTAATAGCGTTAAAGGGGCTAACGTTAGAGGAAGGATTAATATTAGGGCGATACTCTAGGCTAGTAGCTAATACTATATACTTAGTAGAAGACCTAGTAGTAAGGTATTATTCTAGGCTAAGGAAGCCTAGGCTCTCTTATCTTAATCCCTAGGGAACGGTTACTATAATAAACTTAAACTTATTAGTAGCTAACTTAATAAATTAGCCTCGGGTAAGGGTAATATCGCTAGTATTAGTAATACGACCCTTAGAGAGCGCTATAGTTAGGGCGATCTAGGTCTCCTTATATCTATTAAGTAGTATAGTAATATAGTTAACGCGTTTACTATAGGCTTATATTCCCTTAATAGCCTTAATAGTATCCGTTACGTTAGGGGTGCTAATACTAGTAGCTTATTTCTTAGGAGTAGCTATTTTATTAGTCTTATTCTAAGTAATAGGAGTTAATCTAATGCTAGTTATAATAGTATTAGTCGATAGTCGAGGTTTAATATATTTAGTAGTATTAGTAGCTTAGTTAGGCTAGCTAGTATTAAGGGATAGTTTAGGCTAATTAGTATTAATAATCCTATTAGCTTAGTCGTGTTTAGTAGTAATAGGTTCGTTATCTCTGCTTAAGGCCTCTCTAGAATTAATAGAAATAGGTATACTAGCGATATTAGTAGTATAATATAAGTTATATTTAAGGGAGTTCTATATAGCGTTATAGAGGGATAGCTACTTAATATTTAAGATAGCGTTAGGGAATTAGTAGTAGAACTTAATTCGGTTTATAGATAGTAGTTAGGTAACTAAATAAGCGTTAGTACCTAGGTAGATAACGAATAGGGTATTAGAAATATTATAACTAGTTCTATAATATTAGGTCTCTTAATTAAGGGCGCGCTTAAAGATTTCTTAGTTATAAATATAGTATCTAGGCTTATTATAAGGGATCTTAACGTTAAATAGGTAGTAGTAAATATAATTAAGGGTAATATACTTAGTATCTTTACGTTTAGAGCGTTATCTATTTATAGTAAAGTAATACCTAGGTATATATAATATAGGTTACTCTAGTAGCGCCGAGCGCGTAATAATATAGAGCGTTAGTAAGATTTCTTAACGTCTCGATGAGGATAATAGTAATAAAGGGAGATATATAAGAGTAATAATAGTATAGTAACGGGGTTAAAGGCGTTAACGCTCTTTAGCGAAATATATATATAGAGGAAAGATACGCTTAATACTAAGTAGGTAGAGGCGGTAGTAATAAGTAGTAGGGTTACCTAGTAATATAAATTTATTTTATATATATATACTTAAGCTCTGATTTTTCTTATTAGTTAAGTAAGAGTAGGGGTTAACCTTCTAGTAAGGAGGGTAGTTATATTTATAAAGGTTCTTATAGTGCTATAGGTAGAAGGAGTTCTAGAGGGAAGGTATAATAGGCGTAGTTATCTTTACTAATAGGATAGGTGCGAATATCGCTATTATCGGGGTGAAGTTCTTAGACGCGCTAAGCGCGCTAAAAGTCTTTATTTTATAATAAGGCCTTAGTTATAATACTCTTTATAATCTACTTATCTATTTAAGGCGCTTTAAGTAGCGTATTCCTTATTTATAATATACGTTATATTATTCCCCTAGGTTCTTATAAGGCTTTCCTCTTAAGTATCTTAATAGTCTTTTACTAGGCTCTAATACTAGTTTAACGCCCTATTAGATAGGTCTTTAAGCTTACGCTTATCTATAGAGCTATTCTATCTCTTATTCCTTACTTTTAAACGTAGTAATAAGTTCGTCCGTATTTATAGTATCTTTATCTATCTAAATAGTATATATTAGCAGGTAACCTTTTTATTTAACTAGATATTATACCTTTCCTCGTATAAGGGTTCGTTTCTTAAGAATACTTTCGATCTTAAAATACTTATATGGTTTAAGCTAATAAATATTATTATCTTCCTTAATATTAACTAGGCCTTAGTAGTTATCTTAGTAGTTAAATAGGTTACTACTAGGGGCTAGTACTAGTATAAGTTAGATAATAGATATAACTAGGTGAATATTTATATTAGGTAGAATATTAAGGCGGTATACTAACTTACTAACGTATTTAAGGACCTTAAATAGAATGCGCTAGTAGCTATACTTTAGGTTTAGTCGTCCTAGTAGATAATATCCTAATCCTATTTTGAGGTATACCTAGTTACCTAGCTTAAAGGTAATAAAACGATATTTTTTATTATACCGTTCCTTTATATATAGCTAGGCTACTACGATTGAAATTTTTACTTCCTCCTAGAAGATTTCACGGTTTATTTTAGGGTTAGTATTACCTAAGATATTTAACGCGTTATTAGTGTTTTTACTATATAGGATTTAGTTTAGTAAATAACTAATAACTTATAAGTAGGCGTTATTAAGGTTATATTAAAGGCTTAGTAGTAATATTACCTAGTTATCATTAGCGAGGTTAAGAAAGTAACAAATAGCTAGTTCAATGGTTTGATTTTTATATTCTAAAATACTATTAGTTTATAGATAATATATAGTTAAGAATCTTAATTTAATATATAATTCCGCTTATAGTGCGGTTTAAAACCTTAAAAGGAATTTTTAGTTATAATTAGATATAATAGCTTTCGGTATTCCCTAATTACTATACTAGAGCTTATATAGAAGGAGGTATCCCTAGATCTTAGTAGTATATATTAAGTAACCTAGGATAAGGAGAGTTACTTTAGAGAACTTATTAATTATAGTAAGTACTATATTAAGAAGTAGGAAGTTCTCTACTTTATAGCTTAAATACTATAAAGGTATTTTAGGAAGTCTAATAATAAAGTCTATAGTAATTATATAGAAGGGAATCGCTAGTATTAATATTAGCTATATCGCGCTAGGTAGTAGTTAATATTCTATATTTATTATTCTATATTATAAGTAGTTAGCTATATAATTATTAATTTATTATTTGAGACGTGGTATATAAAAGTATTTATTAATAGCTCTCTATATCTATTCCCTACTAAAATAATAGTAGTTATTATAAGCTTCCTTAATAAGAGGTATTACTAACTCTTTTAGGATATAGAGCCTTTATTTATTAGTATAGGGGTTAATATAGTAAAGAAGACTATTATATATAATAAAGTTAAGGTCTATATTATCTGCCTTTTCGCAGAGTATCTTATATACTCTACTCTAGGATTTAGAGTTAGTATATAATTAGATAAGCTTAGCCTTAAAGTTATTATTAAGAGATACTTCTATTATAAAGTTAACGCCTATTAGTATATCGTCCTATATCTTATTAAGTTCCCTAATATCTTTAATATAGATTTCTATTATAAGTAGGCGTAATAACACGTCTACTATAATATTTAACGTTCTAGGGATATAATAATATACTAGGGAGAACTAGCTAAAATATTCTAATAATAATATAAGTCGTAAGTTAGACCTCGTCTTATCTTCTAACTATAGCGACGTTTATTTAATAATATTATATATTATTAAATAGTTAGTAAGTACTATCGTAAGGTCTCGTCTAGATAAATATAGTATTAGCTAATACTTCTTTACTACCTATACTAGGTAAGCTACTTTGAGTTTAGTAGGCTAATACTTCTATTTAGCTTAGTTAAGGGCCTTATTCATATAGGCGATTAGATATATACTAGTACGCTTAATAAGGTTATAAGGTTTCTATTTAATATAGTTAGCTAGCTAGAAGATTAGCGCGGAGTATCCGTATTCCTTTAATAGGTTAAGCTATATAAATAGCTACTTATCGGGGTTATAATAGAATAAGGCGTTATCCGCTATTAAGGTATCTTTAATATTATTAAAGCTAGCTACTTCTTCTAGTATAGGTTTAAAACTTATCTTTTAATAAAAGAGCTTTCTTATAGCGCCTTTATCCTTCCCTTAAGCTTAGGCTTTAGCTAGTAACGTGGTTTTATACTATTAGAGTAGTTAAATATAATAGCTATAGCGTAGTATTATATATTATAGAAACCTAGTTACGCCTATCTAATACTTAAGTTAGCGGAGGTTACGAGGGTATTTAATTTGTTTAATAGTATTAATATAATCTTAAGTATTTAATAGTCTAAAGGCGTTAATAATAAAGCTAAGTAGCTTAATAGAAGGACATCTAATAAATAACTTCTTTTCTAAAAGCGAGAGTCTAATATCTATAAAGAGTTTAAGAATTATATTAAGGTGCTTAAGGTAGGTATTAAGGTCCTTCGAGGCGATAATAATATAATTAATAAATACGTAGGTATATTCCTTATATAGTTATAAGAGTCTATTTATAATGCGTTAAGCGTAAGCAGGCGAATTATAGAATCCTATAAGTACTACCTTTAAACGTTCTTATCCCTAGTAGCTACCTATAGTAAATCGATCTTAATATTCCTTCTTAATAAGAAACTAATAGAAGAAGGATTAAGCGTTAACTATAGTAATCTATAGCTTACTACGAAGGTATTTAATAATATCTTATTATAGTAGTATAAGGTATACGTTAGGGATAGTAGCTTTATTAAGAGTACGTAGGTCTATAACTATATAACCTTTATACTTACTATCTATAATTTACTATATAGCGAATATAGGGGCTCCGAATAGTATAGGTCTAGAGTTACCCTATTCTATATAGTTTTAAGTATAGAGCTCGTCTAAAGTTTTATTAATAAAGTTCTTATCTTCCTTACTAATAGGATAAGGTTATTAGCTAATATTTATATTCTACTATCTTTTAATAAGTTCGACCTTAAGGTATTAATCTTCTAGAAAGTTAATTAGTCCTTAGTCCTTCTAGATAGCAGGGTAATACGAGATAACCTCTTTAAGGCGTTATATAGCTTTAGCGTCTTAGTTATAGATATATATACCTTCCTTAGTAATAACTACTAGTAAGTCTTTAGGCTTAGTTATACCTATCTTATTATTTAGGTTAATATTCCCCTTATAGATATCTCCGCTATTTAGCGTTATATTATTATTAGTTACGTTATAGTTAGCGAGCGCTTCCTTATTAGTTAGGTTATAGATTTCTACTTATTTATTAACTATAGGTTCTAGCAGCTAAGCGAGTATTATAAGCTTATAATTAGAAAGGCTAAAAATAGCGTAATATATCAGGTCCTTATATAATAATATTAAAAAAGCTATTTATAGTTAATCGCGAGTCTTTAGTTTAAGGTATCTATTAGACTTAAAGGGCGCTAGAGTTCTAAGCTTAGTACCTCTTTTAATCTTTAATAGGTAAGGAGCGTTATTAATAATAGGAATAAGTAGTGAATTACCTATATACGCATACGTGCACGCTTTATGCTTTAAGCTAAATAGAAGGGACTCTATTTTACTAATAGTATCTTAATTTAAATAGCGGAGCGATTATATAGCATAATAGTTAAATTTCTTATAGGATATATATTATAAACTTTTAAAGGGACTTTTAAATAGATCTAAGAGGGAATTCGAATATTATCGCAGGATACGATTTAGATATATAATTCTAAGTTTAGAACGTTAAGCCTATTAGGTATATTAAAGTCTTACCCTATAAGTAGACTAGTATCTAAATATAGG
This sequence comes from Colletotrichum ledebouriae, assembly GCA_036785755.1. NCBI lineage: Eukaryota > Fungi > Ascomycota > Sordariomycetes > Glomerellales > Glomerellaceae > Colletotrichum > Colletotrichum ledebouriae. The sequence continues at coordinate 21,040 of JAVHLU010001928.1, forward strand.
ATAAGCTATATACCTATATAGAGCTTAGTAGTTATTATATATCTATTAGGTCGTTATCCTCGTCTAAGAATTATAAAAGTTACCTAGGTAATAGTCTTAAGGCTTCCTATACCCTAGAGCTTAAATACCTTAGGTTCTCTTAAGAGGATATAGAACTATTATAAGCAGGCTTTGCTTATAACTAAGTAGTCTACGCTAGTATTAATATAGATTATAATTAGCAGTCTATTATAATAGCCTTAGATAATAATTTTAGCGTAAGTATAGCAGTATAAACATATAACTATATACTACTGCGGCTTAATAGGACTAATAAGCGTTATATTTAGCTAAGGGGATAGAAGGGTCTAATGCGAGAAGATACCCTCGAAGTTAGTATATAGCTTAGCGTTATAGAGGTAGGTTTTATATAAGTAGATTCTAGGATCCTTAAGGAGCGAATTTTAGAAGGAGTTAATATTAAAAATAGGGTACTCGTCCTTATATCTAGGGATATAACCTAGAGGGTATTTATAGTAATAAGCGGGTTAAGTAACTAGGTTAATATACTTAGGAGTATCTTCCTATAGCTCTTAGTTATCCTTGTTATCCGTGCTAATAACTAAGTCTTCTTTATATAAGTCTAAATCCTCGCTAGCCTTAATATACTAGATATAGTAAAAGTCGCCCTTATCTAATGAAATATATACTTCCTCTTCTACTTGCTCGCGACTAGTACTCTTAGTTATATAAGCTAAAGGGTAACTAAGTAGTTAAGGATACTAAACGCGTTAACTAGGCTATTTATATTAGTATTCGGGCCTTTATTACTAGTTAAACTAAATCTCCTTATAAGTAGATAATAAGGGTTTAATAGCTATATTAGCAGCTTACTTTATAGATCTTAATAGTAATAAGCTAGATATAATCCCTTTCGGGTTCGTATAGTATAAGTAATAAGTAGCTATCATATAGCCTATTTTCAAGGTCTCTTTTAGTAATAATTATATCGTAGAGGTTCCTATATAGGTCGCCTTAGTAGAGGGTTAGATTAATAATCGCTAGGGTCCTTTAGTAACTATTCGATATTAGCTAGGGACTATCTTCTATAGGCTTATAATAAACTTATTATAGTTTATATTACTAGTTAGCTAAGGAATACTAATAACTAGTTCTATATCTATCTTATTATAGGTAATAGTTAATACCTTAGTTTCGCTCTCTTTAGTATCCTTATATAGTTAAGTAACCGTAGTTATCTAGTATTAAATATTATATTAATTATATATATTATATAGAGTATACCTCTCCTTAGTTAAACGTGCTTTAGCGATTTCGCATAGTAAATAAAAACGTTCGAGTAATAACTCTTTCTAATAGTCTAGCTTATAGTTAGGGTCCTTAAGTTCCGCCTTCTTATTAAGTATTAGATTAGTATAGTACTAATCCGAGGTATACCTTAGCAAGGTTTAATATAGGTTAAGGGTAGCTATAGCTAGGTTCCTATCGTCTAACTTAACGTAGTTATTAATTATATTAATAAAACGATATATATTTTAGTAGATAGCCCTTAAACTACTATTAATATATATATCTTTAACTTCGTTATTATATAGAGGCGGATTAAATAACCTAATTATATTAGTCTTAAATCGAGGAGTACTACGCCTAGGTTCTATAGCTAACGTTCTAGTTATTACCTATACTACCCCTTATTTATTTATAGAGAGAAGGAATATAAGAAAGTTATAGCTAACTAAGAACCTATTAGGGTTAGATAATAATTTAATAGTATTTCTTATCCTAGCTAGTAGTCGAGGGTATTAATTACCTTAGCTATTACTACTACTATAGCTAGGGCTACCTCCTTTATTATTTTAACCCTTAGGGTTGCTATTATTACCTCTATTACTAGGATCTCTAGGTAGTATAGGTAGTAATAGTAGTAGAGGAGCGTCCTCTATATATTTAATATCCTAATTATATCCTTTACCTTTATTAAGTTTTAATAGGCTAGCTTCTAGTTCCTAGGCGCCTATCTTACTATATTACTTACCCTAGCTATAAGTACTAGGGTAACTCTATAAGTCGCTTAGCTTAGGCGTAGGAGAGCTACTTATTCCTTTTCCTTAAGTTAAGAATAAAGTACTCGATATATCTTTACTTTTTTTAAATAATATATAAAAGGTATTTAAGCTTAGCTCTAGCGTTAATATAGTAGTTATATCCTTTAATATAGGTTTAAGAGGTAAGAGTTATAAGCTATTTATAAAACTTCGTTTAAACTTATAATATTCCTCTAGAGTTAATAGGAGTACTAAGAAAGCTTTAGGGATTATTATTATATTAAGTTTAGATATAGGTTTTAGGATATCTAGC